>CAKMRK010000171.1:0-41699 GCA_928213465.1 Penicillium sclerotigenum | reverse complement strand
TTCAAATCTCTGCATTTCTGTATCGGCTCTGCTTACAATTTATATGGAGCCTTGATTACATAACTTTTAATTACAAAACATGGAGGATAAATAAATCCTCCGGTATGCCGGTCTTCATGCTCCGACACTTATTTAATCCCTAGAGGCTTTTTACTGCATGGTCTACAACATATGGGACAGATGTTCGCAACAGATGTTCAGTTGGGAAGATAGATCAGAAACTTATTTCTCACATTGCCTACCTATTAATTCCCTTGAATATGCATTTCCTTGAATTGGGGGTGCTTGGGAGCAAGGGTCCTCTCAGATCTCCGATCAACCGCGACCATGCCACATAAGGAGCAGGCTGCAGGGTGCTTTACGCAGAAGGATTTATCGTCACTACTGCAGTGGAATTACCTCCATCTACGCACAATAACTTATATCAATACCTTGCAAAGCACACACGCAGAGCCGCCGTTTAGTCTTCATGATGGGTTTAAACCATATTGTCATTGTCAACCACGCCAATATTTAGCCTTGCGACCTACACTGTGCAGCAAAACAACCGTTCACTTATCACCTTGGAGGAGCACTGTGACTGCTGGCTGAATTTCCCGATTCGGACATAAATAGCGCCACTAAAATGTGGATTCGTTTCCCACCATTCCCCACACTCGATGTCATACTAGTGATCCACATACCAAAGGCCATGAAGTACGCCTGTTTCCCACAATTTTCTGGAATATCTCTTCATATAGGTGCACTTATAACTCCAGCGAGTATGGCACAGTCAAAGGAATGGCAAAAGATGCTCCGTGGGGAGCTATACTGGGCATGGGACGAGGATCTGCAGGCGAACCGAGCAAGGTGTAAACAGGCCTGTGATGATTTCAATACCGCCGGGGCTGCAACAAGGCGTCGAAAGGTAGAGCTGTGGAGAAAGTAAGCTTGAGCGATGTGATAAGAATGGTGATATATTATTGCCCAGGTGACCTTTCTGCTGACCATACTTCCCTCCAGTATTGTCTGCGATACTCGTCCAATGCCACCGTTGAACCCAAACCCGAAAGAAGACGAGGCACTCTTCGAAGAGACCGATGCCTTCGTTGATGGCCCGATTTCTGTGGACCACGGTCTGAATTTCAAGGTCGGCAAAGGCACCTTTCTCAACTTCAATCTTCTCGTGCTCGACACCTGCCTGATCACCATCGGGGAACGGGTGCTGTTTGGTCCAAATGTTTGCCTCTATGGTGCAACCCATCCCATGGATCCGGCTGTTCGACAAGGGTTGAAGGGACCCGAATGTGGAAAGGAAGTGCATATCGAAGACGATGTATGGGTTGGTGGTAGTGTGATCGTGCTGGCGGGCGTGCGAATCGGAAAGGGGAGCACAGTTGGAGCTGGCTCAGTGGTGACAAAGGTCAGCAGATCAAGATTTAGTATCTTTAGTTCCCCGCCAAGAGAACCCAAACTGACTTCTGCAGGACGTTCCACCTTTCCACTTTGTCGCAGGCAATCCCGCACGAGTCATCCGTCGGATTGAAACGAGCATGAACCATGAATCGAAGCCATGATAGTACTGTGCATGTGGGATCTATTGAATATTGCAGATGACTCGAGCATCGTTTAGTAGATTTGTCCAATAGCATTCACTCTTGAGCGCCGAATGAACTTCGGTCTTCGTACTGGGGTTCGTGAAAAGATACAAGAACAGGGTAGTAACACGGCGTCGGATAATGTGATCATTGAAGGAGGGGATTGCAGTTATAAGATTGAATCTTCCAGCTAACTACCGAGTTATAAGATTGCAAAGCCGCCCGCTATTGACACAGGGAATTCGTTGCGCCAATTCTCCGCCTCTAAGGAAAATTGTTACACGAGAGCATTTCACAAGTCAAAATGGAACAAGTAGAAAGTCAAAGTGAGCTCATCCATCACGAATCCATGAATGAGAGCAGTTCTGGCTCTCGCCCCGAAGGAACAAACGGCTTCTTAGTATCCGATGATGATATTCTGCGCGCCCAGGGCCATGAAGCAGTATTCAAACGATCATTCTCTATCGTTGCCTCTCTTGGTTTTGCATTCAAGTATGTTGACCTCCTATTACGATTTGCACTTATTATGCTGAGAAATATAGTATCACAAATTCTTGGGTGGGCGCGCTAAGCAACCTCGGACAGAATCTCAGATATGGAGGATCCCAAGTGGCCTTGTTCTCTGTTATCATTGCATGCTTTGTGCAGTGGATCATAACCCTAGGACTGTCTGAGCTAGCTTCAGCGTTTCCTTCATCTGGAGTAAGTCATTTACAGTGTTCTTATTCAATAGAACGCATAAACTAAATTGCAGGTGCGATCTTATAGGGCCAATACCACTTTGTCTACATAATTGCTCCCCAGAAATACAAGAGATTTGCTGCCTTCGCGACAGGTTGGATGTCTATACTCGGATGGTGGATGGTAACATGCTCTGGCTTATCTCTTGTGGCCGAAGCAGCCCTGGGACTGGATCAATTTCTACACCCAGACTTCCAGATCAAACAATGGCATGAATACTGCGTGTATCTTGCTACTATTATTGCGACAAGTTAGACACCATCATTGTCGAGTTGTGTTATCTTTCATTACTGACTTGAAGGATCTGGCATAGTGGCACCGCTTCTCTTGTGTCCCATGAAAATACCGCTCATCACGTCATGGTCTCTATACCTCACATTGTCCGGATTCGCCGTTTGGTTTGTAACTGCCCTTGTCATGCGTCAACATACAAATACCATGTCGGATATAATTAGATCCGGTCAAGGCACAAGTGGATGGAACCATGGCACCGCCTGGCTTCTTGGAATTATCAACTCGATGTATTGTTTTGGCGCCAGCGATGGAGCGATCCATATCGCAGAAGAAATGCAATCACCGGGCCGTCGACTCCCACAGATAATGTCAGCTAAGACCTGTCTCATTATCCATCTTTAATACCCGAATACCCGATATCGCTAGCATGCCCGCTAACAAGAACAGGAATCTGACCCTAGCCATTGGTCTCTGTACAGCAGTACCGCTATTAGCAGTCCTGATAGTTGCCATGAAAGACATGGACCAAGTAATGAACGCGGGAATGCCAGCTGTGGAACTATTGTACCAGGCAACAGGATCAACAAGGGTGACTGTGGCACTTAATGTACTCTTGACAATCATATATGCGGCATGCCTTCCTCCGCAATGGGTCACCTGTGGGCGACTCGCATGGGCCTTCGCCAGAGACCGAGGTACTCCATTTCCTGATTTCTTCAATACCATAGACAACCGGCTCCAATTCCCACTTCGCACAACTATAGCCTCTACGGTTTTTGCTGCTATTTATGGTCTCATATACCTTGCCAGCACCACAGCTTTCAACTCCGTTATCATATCTGCCGTTACGCTATTGAATTTGAGTTACGCCATTCCGCAGGCCATCCTTGTTACGCGAGGCCGTGCGCAGTGTCTGCCAAAGCGGTCACTTGATCTTGGCCGGTGGGGATATATCTGTAATGTTTTTGCGCCACTGTGGATTACAGTCCTGTGCGTTATGGTCTGTCTCCCTCCTGAGCTTCCAGTTACCTTGGGCTCAATGAACTACAGTGCGCCCGTTTTAGTGGGATTATTTCTTATTATTCTTGTTTTCTGGGTTTTGATAGGCGATGAGTTCAAGGGGCCCAATATTGATTGGAGGATGTTGAATCTCAAGAATGACGGGCCAAGTGATGCTTCGACGGATATAGTTCAGCCGAACATAAACCTGTAATGTGGACGGCGCCGAACTTGTGAGGCCTGGGGAGGATATGTGTAGGATGATTTTGGGTTAGCTACAAGCTTCTATTAGCTTTGGCAAGGTGTAATAACCATACCGTGCTTGTGTCTATAAAGTTTATACAGCGCTAGTTGAAGAAAGTGATCGCCTTTGTATTGATATGTCACATTGGATGCCTATTAGAAATCAGAAACCGGACTAAACAAAACAAGCACTATGCATTGATTTGGCCAAGCAGGCTCCAAGATCCTCAAACACAGATGGGTAATAAACATTTAAAATACGCCCTCAGATTGAAAACTACCATTTTGTCACTCGTCACCGGCATGCTTGTCGTTTCCTTGAAAGGCGTACAGACCAAGCACATATACAGGGCCTCGGAGTATGTAACTGTGTTTTCTCATCACTGGGCTATTACATGAGGGTGTGAAAAATCTCATGATGAATATAGTACCCAGAAGGGAACAGGGTGATTCGCGAAAAAAAAACCGAAGGAGATGTGATATTTTGGCGATCTAGAATATGTACAGCGATGCTGAGCGATGTTAGTTGAAGTTGAACATATTCAAATATTGACACCATGCCAAAGCAACACATAGGAAGAAATATCAAAGGTCCGAGTCTCTTCAGATCTCTGTTCTTTGCTCAATCACACACTTGTGGGCCGATGTCTTCTTCCACTCCGACATATCAGGGGGATGAAGTCCATGGCCCGACGGGTTCATTCAACCGACATGTCATGAGAAGCTCTTGTGAGGGTTATCGTCATCAAGACTTGGCACATGATATTCCATTGAATCTGCATTGTAGCCACAGACCAGAGAACAAGTTCGAAAAAAGAATACATACCTCTTGTCATGAATAGCAAAGTAAGCCCCCAGTAAATGCGTCAATATTGTATCGTCTCAAACGATAAGAGGTAGTTGTTGGCATTGACTGGCAAAGTATTATCAGATTCAACATCAAGCTGCACCTAGACGCGACTTTCTCGGACAGGCTCTGCAGTGGGACCTCGAGAATGATAACTGCACTGGTGTGTCAACAACAACTTCCTATCAGATGAGATGATGCAAGAGCATATATGACACCAGTAGGGAGCAATCGGCTGGGGAGTCACAATTGCAGGTTTTCCAGGGATTGCTGCGTGGTGTAGGACACTCGGTGGGCACGGTGGTGTCGCGGCGCGTAAGTGAGCACATTTACCGCCTCTGCTACCGCCTTCCTTAGTCCCCGCACAATTACCCAAGACCGTGGCACGTGATATCTAGCGTGGTTCCACTGATGAACGCATTGGCTTGCATATACATTCCGTTATAAGAAGTGCATGTCTACAGCGGTCGGCTACTTGTCATGGTCAGTATAACCCACATTCACAATGGCTCCCCCGGCATCCAAATGGTGGCAAGAGCTCAGCGATGCCGACCTCGCCTACGGATTCGATTCTGATGAACTGGATACCAGATATAACGAATCTGATCGAAACGCCTCTCACGAAAATAAAAGCAAACCGAGAACTACGCAGAACACGGGCAATAAGGGGGTGATTGCAAGCATGTCTTCTTGGCTCCACCGCCAGGCGAGTTCGTCACACGGACAGCTTGCGACGGCGGCTGTCGTATCCGGCGCAGCTGTCGCAGGTGCTATCTTTGGGTACCAGTCATACAAGCGCAAGGAAGCCGTTCATGACCTAAAGGCTTCAATCCCAAGCATAGATGATTTGCATCCTGCGGAAATGGTGAGTTATGCCGGTGAAGCTGCGCATTCAGTGCCCAGCAAGCTATGATAAAAAAAAGCTGATTAGCCGGACTACAGCTCACCGATTTTGGTGCTGCCTCAAATGGAGTACAGCTGAGCAAGGAAGATGCGCGCAGTGCAGCTCTAGCTCGCAGAGCTCAACAGGGAGACTACGATGATGGTATGTGATCTTTCTATGACTTGCTTCTGTGAACCTATCTCACCCGGCCTCTCTTGCTTTGTTAGACTTGATCCTCGAACAGCTTGCCCGAAACCGTGTGTTCCTCGGCGACGAAGGACTTGCCAAGCTTCGATCGTCATTTGTTGTCGTTGTCGGCTGTGGTGGTGTCGGTTCGCATGCCGCTGCCTCGCTGGCCCGATCAGGCGTGTCTAAAATCCGGCTCATCGATTTCGATCAAGTCACACTATCGTCATTGAACCGACACGCTCTTGCAACATTGGCTGATGTTGGCACACCGAAGGTCCATTGTATTCGGAGGCGATTGGAACAAATCGCACCGTGGGTCACCTTCGATTGTCGGAATGAGCTCTATGGAAAGGCCGCATCTGAGGATCTCCTCGGCCCGTGGTCTCTGACGCACGATGGAGAGGGCCGCCGGCCTGATTTCGTGCTGGATTGTATTGATAACATTACGTCCAAGGTAGAGTTGCTACACTACTGCCACACGAACTCCTTGCCTGTGATTTCGTCGATGGGTGCAGGATGCAAGTCAGACCCGACTCGCGTTGTGGTCGGCGACATCTCGCTCAGCACCGATGATCCTTTGTCTCGCAGCACACGCCGCAGACTGAAGCTCCTTGGTGTCTCATCTGGCATCGCAGCTGTGTTCTCGACAGAGAAACCGGGCCCAGGCAAGGCTACCCTACTTCCTCTTCCCGAGGATGAATTCACCAAGGGTCAAGTTGGTGAGCTTGGAGTACTTCCTGACTTCCGAGCGCGCATCCTCCCAGTACTGGGGACTATGCCTGCAGTCTTTGGTTACACAGTAGCCAACCACGTTATCTGCACTATTACTGGCTACCCGCTTGACTATAATATGGGCGCCAAAGGCCGCGAGAAACTCTACGATACCATCTTGGGTGCTTTGCTAGTCTTGCATGAAAGAATGATTAGACACGTTACCGGTCAAGATACTGTGGGGCTTCGCGCCCCGCTCAGCAAAGACGATATTGCATTCGTTGTGGAGGAAGTATACCGGGGGAAGAGTGCGGTGAGTGGCTTGTCTAACAGACTCGCTCTCGTTCCCTGGCAAACTCCTGCTCACGGGTGGAACATGGATCTGAGCCTTGAGAAAGAGGGACAAAAGACCGTCCCGATGAACATCAATGATATGGTGTGCATGACCAAGGAGGAAGCACTTCGACACGAGAAGGAGGTGCTCAAGGGCGGCAAGAAAGTGGAAGAGGTATATGATGAGGCTGTTCTCCAGCGTGTAAACCTGCGCAGACGGGAAGCGGAGGAGTATGATCAGTATCGGGGGTAGTGTAAAATGTACGAATACAGTAGCGACCACTTTCACCTTCCATGCCAGGAACAGAGAGATCCTCTTTCAAACCCTAATCACATGATACGCTAATCCAGATATGAATGGAGCGTAAATAATTGTTTCATAACGGACCAGGTAATAAATACCAGAAGCTTAAAATCAAAGTATGGAAGATACAAAGGTCTAAACCAGATGCTCTAGCTGGAAGGTTCGATGCAAGCTTTGCACACAGAGAGCTCTTTGAACAGACAATCTGTCAACAAATCAGAGAGCCCGGTACTTTCTGGGAGTCATTGCGGAGTCAATTTGATAGGCAAGGCTTGACAGTAAGACTTATTCACAATCTTTACCACTACTTACTATGCTATAGTTTTGGATTTTATTAGACACCAGAGATTACTAGCTAACGTTCTCCAGTTCGATCTACTTAGGCATCACCCCACTTGAATATCCTCACTGTGACCAATAGCCTTTATAGTCACGATGTCGACCAAACCCGGACCAGTGACTTATAGGACGAAAACCCACAATATGCCCCCTCCCCAAGTTACTTTGGTCGTACGCCTACCATATTCTCTCCTACCCCGGATTGTGCGACGGTATTAGGTGTAGTCTGATTAGCTCGATTTTCTCCCATTTGGTTTTAGTTACTATCTTTTGTAACCGAGCTTTGAAGATCAATATATGAGGGGCTCGTCGGTATAGAGCATTCACACCCAGCCTTCTAATACCATTCAAGAGGGTATTCGGGCATTGGATGAGCGGGCACAGGGAGCAGATCTGTCGAATGTCTCGGTGATCCTTGGCGTGATGTTGACGTTTTGTTTCGACTAAAAGTAGATAAGTATTAACCGAGGAATACCTAGAGCTCCCTAGACTTACAATGGATACTTTTGGATGTTCCTCCACGCACATAGAATGGCCTCTTTCTGTGCCATTTCATGATCTGATAAAGGATCCACCGATTCCAAGAGAAGGGAATTGAAGCTTCCATCTTTTCCATCAAATATCCACTGTATACAGAACTCAAACAACCTTGGATAGAAGCCCGCAGATGCCCAATCAACAAGGCATAGAGAGCCATCTTCCTGCCATATGATGTTCCGAGGTGCAATATCCAGATGACAGAGCACGAGCTGACAGCCCTGTAAAGTTAAGGTCGGGTTATGCGCAAAAAGCCGGCTATTGAACCACTCCTCCATCCGGTTAAGACTATCAAAAACCAGGTCTTCAGTTTCAGGGAATAGAAGGCCACGACAAGCACCTCCATAAAGTGATCCAGGGATATTATATCGCAAAGTTGCGAAATGACCAAGTACGCTAGCAACCCTCTGTATAGCGCTAACGTCATCTAGAGGATCGATAACCTTTCCTTCTATAAACTCCATCACAATATAACCCCAGCCTTGCTCGTCAGGAAAGAAATCATACACACGTGGAACACGAGCTATGCGACTGTCCACAAGTTCATACGCTATCCTTTGATTTTCGAATTCTTCTCTTGTCACATCTGGGCCGCATTTAACGACTTGATGATCAGAGATTCTGATAATTCGTTTGCCGTATTTGCTAACAATATTGCTAGGTAACGGATTTGCACAAGAAGCGATCACTGAGGCTCGTTGGAAGTCTTTAGGAAGCGACATGCTTCTATAATGGGAGACCGATTGTCGAGAACAAATGTATTAAAGAGCAAGGGGTTATGGGGCAATTTCAAGTTTGGGCCTCCAAATTAGTATAAAGGTTATATGGGTGGGGGTAGGTGTAGTGCGTAGCTTCTAGGAACCTCTTTATCTCCTCTATACCTATAACTAGGTGATGTAATAGTATGATTAATCATAAAATATTAATAGTCTAAAAATAGTATAAGACTCAATAATATGACTTAAGTATGGAGGTCATTTCGTTACCTAATTAAGTATGGTCATTTCGTTACCTAATTAAGTATGGCGGGGTTCGATACTATTATCTTGGTAAGATTGGTTCCTTTAAGCTAGAACGACTCTGCCAGCGTACTTCAGACATTCTTTATTATATGTCAAAAATGAATTCGTCCTCAAATTGACTATGGGAAGTACTATCTTGACTAAGGCCCAATATCATTGGACCAAGAGGTCACTATGCGTGAAGGAGCCGCTGATCTATTTTCGGATTTTATCTGATTTCTCATTGCCAGCTGATAATCCAGCAAGCACCGGTTGCACCTAATTGTGTATCCTTCGTCTTCCTTCCGACATCCCGATGGTAATGATTGACCATTGATTATTGATTATTACTTTGATGAAACATCGTTCTCGGCGTATCGCTGTGCTCGAGTTCTATATGCAAGCCACGTCACAGAGATGCAGAACCAATTGCCATGTCTGGCCTCTGGAGTCTGACAGCATTATGTGGGTTTTAATTAGAAGGCGGGCGGCTAATTGATCCCGTTCTCCTCTGCCTTGAGCACGCCCTGGATCACTGGTTACCTCAGTATAAGTTTGATTGGATGGGGCCGTTAGGCAAGTCGACGCTCAGACCCTTGGCAGTTGAGCCTTGCATAGTAGCAGTGAAGCGGCCTTAGACCTTCGCGCATCTGATTTGTTAAGCTTAAGCGCTGTACTATATCCCTTCAGCCCGAGTAGCCAATCTCGGTATAGCGGCTCAATGGTGAGGTTTGGTGGGAAAGCTGCTAGTCACATTTGAAAGCGAAGTAGCCTATCCTTTTTCTTGAGAAGCATATAAATATGGATGGTAACCAAGTCAAAAGTATCCAGCATCACTAAATCCAGAATAGCCATTTGACGGCTAGACACTAATCACCCCCGGATCAGGTGAGTATTCAGTAGTATCATGTTCATTTTGCAGTCGCTTATAAATGTGTTCTCTTCGATCAGATACGGATTTAATACAATGGCAAATCCCAAATTATACGTTGTATTTTATCGCCCTCGCTACGGCAATTATCAACATTGGGCTTTATACGTCGACGATGAAGACGTGCCGATGATCTTTGAAGTCATTGGACAACATCCGAACTTCAAGCGCAATGTTGTGGAGGCTAAGGCTGAAAAGTCTAAGAGCTTTCTGGGGAAGGAATACGTTGGAGTTATCAGTAAAGCTGATATCGAGAGAATCAAAAACGTCGCGTTAACGATTCTTGTGGATAACGAGACGGTGGAATGGGACTGCCAGGACTACGTGCTTGAGATCCTTGATAAGCTAGAGGATGACTTTGTTCTAGAGGAAGATGATGAGGATTACCGTGAAGCGCGAAACATTTTGAAGGGGAAAAGGGTGCAATTATCTAATAATTTCATTGTATGGAAGCTACTTTCGAAATGTGCTTCGGCGGCGGCTCATACAACTCTAGTTTCCCTGACTCGATCGAGAAGCCACCACTGAGCGTAGATTTTCGGTGAGGCACATTCTGGTAGATATAAAAACCAGTCATCTTCCTCATAAGGGCCGAGGCAGTTTGTGCACCGCACAGATTCATAATAGTCGGGGTAGAAACCGCTATATTCCCAGTCAAGTATTCCAGAAACCATATACTTGTTGTTGTCGGCCAACTCAACCATGATATTGTCCGGCCTTATGTCTCCATGTGTGAAAACGATGCGAGGGCCCGAATGGGTTGTAAACGATAGTGATAATCGACGGAGAAATTCGACAAACACGTTACCGCCTGGATGCGAGCTCGAGAACAAGAATGTTTCAAAATCTTCTAGGCTAGTGATAGGCGTCTCGCTCATTCGAACATGTCTCCTGAGATCTCTACAGCCTTCACCTGCGACTCCTCCCAGAGGAGTCCCTTCTATAAAAGGAAGGGTTCTCAAATCTGTCAGTATTGTGTTGAGTTGGTTGCTAAGGGAGGTTTTTTGACAAGAGTCGAGTGTGTGCCAGATTTCCCCAAGCGGCACAGATCCTATATGGCTCATGAATATCAAAGAAATCCCACTCATACGCACTAAGCCAAGAGGCTTTGGTACTGGAATATTTGGCTTATGACGCTCAAGATATTGTAAAGCGGTGTATTCAGTATAGTGCTCCATGTTGCGAACCGCTTTGACAACGATTTCTGCGGAGCATTTGAACACTCCTTTTTGTCGAGCGAAGGGAGCTTTCCAAAGAATTTCACTGCTCTTTAAAACTTCAAACAGCCGTTGAGAGAGTCTGACCGGTAAGCCCCCCGCAGTTTGTGACACCGGCTCGATTAACTTTGTAACCGCATCCGAAAGAGGAAAGACAATTTCAACCGGGTCTGATGGGCAAAGGGATCGTCGGATGTCTTCATCGGCCTTGACAAAACCTGGTGGATTATATTTGGTTTTCTCTGGTAGGTGATGTTAGCTATGCGAATGAGAAGAGACTGAATTGCGGTATTGTGGTGCTTACTCGGAGAGCTTTCAATTGGTTTTCTCATTTCCATGAGACGTTGCGGATATTCCGAGGGAAATTGCTCAGCCAAGTTGATCTCCGGATCTTTCGTGACTGCGGCTTGTAGTTTTTTTAATATATGGGCATTGAACCTCGCGGCTTTGGACTTGCTGGCAGGTTGAGCGCCCTCTGAGTCGAATGCCCTTTTTTCCGCCATCTTCCAAGACGGCAATTTGAAGCCTCACGATAAAAAAAATATAAGCTAGAACGGATAATAATCTAGGATGCCTGAATAAATGGGAGGATATGGGTGAATGAAAGTGAGATTGAGTGAGAGAGGCTGCCCCGTTAATTGTCGCTGTACGGAGTAGTTTCTGAGACTTAAGGTCCTCGCGCATCACCGAATCTTCCTCGAACGGCTAGAGGTCCAAGCGCTAGCGTGGAGTTTCGATTGGTCGTTGATAGCCAATAATACATCAGAGAACGGGTTCCAGTTGACCCCACTTTAAATTGGCTACGATAACCTGTCCCAGGACAAATCTCACCATTGCTCAGGATGTCCACACTATTTTGCATTGGGCAACCTTTGAAGGGAAAACTAAACTGGTACAACATTACAAAGCATCTGCAAGATTGTATTTGGCTGGCAAGGTGCGTGAATCGTGGCCCGAGAATTGACAACATACACTAATTCCGAAAGATCTCAAACCGGTCAGTCAGTGGTCATCAAAAGCGTTCATCATTTTCGCCTGGAAAATGAGCGAGATATTCTCAAACAATTTCAGGGTCGTAGCCCGTTCATACGCCCCTTGGTTGATGAGATTATTGAACCACAAGATCCACCAGCAATCGTTTTGCAATACTTGGATGACCACCTTTTGAACGCCACCGTCTCCAAACACCTCAGCAAAGACGCAATTAAATACGTTGCTAGGCGGGTCCTCCAGGCATTAAGTGGGTTACATGGAGACGGTTTTGTGCACACTGGTCAGTAGAACTGAATCTGTAACTTGTATTTTAAGCTGGATTCTGACTGTGCATCGTGACAGACGTAAAACCTGACAACATTCTTGTGAACTACCGGACTGAAGCTGGGAGCATACGCCTCACTGATGTGCAGCTTGCAGACTGTGGAAGTACTGTTCCTGCGACTTCCAAGTATGCAAAAGACGGTGATTTGATAGGAGCACCTATATGGCGAAGTCCCGAAGCCCAACTTCGAATTGGCCGGGATACTTCCACTGATATATGGTCATTTGGTGCAATGGTATGTATACAAAACACGCTTTTGTCGCCGGATTATCCCTTTTCTCTAACCTCCGTTCTCAGCTTATCACTTTGATATATGGTGGTAACTTCTTCATGTTTAAGCCGGATGTCTCCGCTGATCATGATGGATATGCACTGGGAATCCTTACAAAACAGTGCCAATTCTTTGGCCCATTTCCTGTCTCTTACCAGGAGATCGCTCTGGCACACTAAATGTCCTTATGCAAATTATGGGAAGCCTCCGTGGGAAACAGAAGCCCTTTGCACATATCTCAACGGAGGAAGTCTCGAGCGAGGACAAAAAGTTCATCCTAAAGATTATGAAGCTTGACCCTAGGGATAGACCTTCGGCTCAACATCTTCTAGATGATGAATGGTTTGGGTCGGAATAGAAACTCTGTGTACTCTGTCGCGCATGAACCAACGCATGGGGGTATTTCATAGTTTTGGTGAATGTCTGCTAGATGTATGAGCAGCAACTTTAGCAATGGGCCGACTATGATAAGCCGCAGAGGGCAGCCCTCCAGCTACGGTGTCGCTCCTTTTGGAAAGAGGAACAGCCGTATCTGTGGATGATCTGAAGAGAAGAACACAGCTACATCTGGCAGCGCAAGCAGGTATCGCAAAGACTGTCAGGATTCTCATCAACAGAAGCGCAAGTGTGTCATCGAGAGATGACCAAGGCCGAACTCCTTTACATTGTGCAGTCGAACTCAGTAAGCAAGATCTGAAACCGTGTGTGGGTATGTCTAAGAAAAAGTATCTTTTGCATTCAGAGACTGTCAACGGTTCCAATGAATCCTGATTCGATAAAAAAGATAAGGCTCTAGAACCGGCCCTCCCTATACGTTCTGGACGAGCGACGAGGTTATAGAGGCCAAAACACCGCACAGATAGGCAACTTTCCAGAATAAAATTCTGCTGAGCCAGAGACAAAGTTTGCCAAGCGTCCCTCGGCGTTATGCCTTGCACTCTTCTAAGCACCAAGAATGACCGATCCCTGTCGATCCAGGAATAAATCACCGCAGGAATGGATACCTGGGGTGCATTTTTCCTGACAAAATTCGATAGTTTCACTCTCAGAGCTAGTGTCGGAGTCCCAGTGCTTGACTTTGCAGAAGGCGTGGTTTCCAATAGCCCAAACTGCCGACATGGTGCCTCCTTCATGGAACAAATGGAAATCGTTGGAGTTTGTGGCGAGAATCTCGGATCGCTCTTCAGGTGGCGCCACCCGAAGCGTATACCATGAGTCTCCGTCTTTCCAAGTTGCGAGGCTCGATTTTTCCGGTTCCGTAACCCGTTCACATTCCACAGTGGAACAAAGACACCAGAGAGAAGGAGATATCGGAATGATAGATGATTTAATTGGTTCTAGCATTGTCAACGAAGGGACAAAGTCGTGCCTGTTGATTCAGGGAGGAGGGAGAGAGGGGCAAATGTAAGATTTGATGTTGAAACCATCCTGGAAGGCAGGGGGCCATGGGGCATGGGGTATTGAATATTTTAGCCATGAACACACCGCTTGCTCTTGAAACCTTCACGTATAGGACAACCCAGTACAAAAAAAAAGTCCGCACTTCACATTTGCATGGATAGGTTGGCGAATGGTGCTTTCTCCGCAACTACAAGATCAAAACTCGCTGTTGCATTCTCTCGACCCGACATCTAAGACAGAGACAGGTGGGTTGTTCGGGGCAAATTCGTCCCCTCCCTTCGACACCTTGGTTCGGATCCGTACATTGGACCCAGACCTGGTACTTGGGGATCAGGTGAGAGTGGATTCCGGGGAAACTAGTCGGAAACGGCTAATCATTGTGGGCGATGTGCATGGCTGTAAAGAGGAGTGTAAGAAATGACCCCCAACCCACGAGTATTCTTAAAATTGATGGGATTAAAACAGTCGTGCAACTTCTTGAAAAAGTCTCCTTCAACCAAAAAGGCGGCGATCACCTCATCTTTGTCGGTGACCTGATCAACAAGGGGCCCGACAGTACAGGAGTCGTGGACTTAGCTCGGGAGTATTCGGCATCTAGTGTTCGTGGGAACCACGAGGACCGCATTCTCCTTCTTCGACACGATATGGTGAAGACCAAAACTCTCACAGTCCCTGATGACAATAAGTACTCTGGTTTCTCATCTAGAGAACTTGGCGAGCGTGCACTCGCGCGGTCTTTGAGCGACGACCAAGCTCAGCGGCTGGAGAACTGTCCAGTGATCCTGAATGTCGGCCAAATTCCAGACATGGGTCAGGTGGTTGTCGTGCATGCGGGACTGGTACCGGGCATCGAGCTTGAGAAGCAAGATCCGTCCGGCGTGATGACTATGCGGACCATTGATTCAGATACGCATGTACCTAGTCCGAAAAAGAAGGGCATGAATTGGGCTAAAGTATGTCTTCTCTTTATATTCCATTCTTCTAGTTTCGTCGTCATACTGATATACTTTCAATCTAGATGTTCGATAAACATCAATCAAAATTATACTCGAGCCTCGAGACTTCAACTGAAGACCCCCTTGTAAACACCATGACTGTTGTCTATGGCCATGATGCGTCTACCTCTCTTTCTATCCGCACATTCACAAAGGGTGTTGACTCGGGTTGTGTGAAAGGGGGGAAGCTGACGGCTTTGGTTATCGAAGACGGCGGAAATCAAAGTATTGTACAGGTATCGTGTCATGATTATGCCAAGGAATGACAGTTCTTCATAGTTTCTTTCAAGCTTTGTAGGCAGATGTATTCTTATGTGGAGGTGAGAATGTATTTTATGCTGCACAAGACATATGTGATGGTACGGTCCACAGGCCACCAGAAAGTAGGTATGGCACGTGAAAGTCGATGAATCCCGAAAATTGCGGGCTTAGAGCTTGCCTGTTGCATGATCCTCATTAGAAAGAAATCGCAACAAAAAAAATAGAAAGTCATCGCCCGGAGGCGATCCGGCAACTTGAGATCAAACAGCACTCAAGCTGAGGATGGACGGGAATCAAGTAGCGGTGCACCAATGTTGCCAATGGCAACCGCTAGGCCAAATGCCCACCCATCCGCTCATACTTACAGGGCAGTGCTGTTTATCATGAGAAGTAGAAATTGAAAATGCATACTTACACTTCTATCTGCACCTTGGACAGGATCTGTTTTCTCTTTCCGCGACCCTGACATAACAAACCTTGGAACCAACAGTAGGAATCAATGGCATGAACCGCAATCCAGCCATGTTTATTTCAACCACAACCACTGGTATAATTTAAGCTCCGGATCGATGTGGGTTATCCACTGGGATGGATCAGAGTCTGGTTTACTGGTCTCACGAATGTGAGCAGGGAAGCGCTTTAGAACTTACTGTATGAGGGACTAACTCCCGAAAGAAATATAACTATTACCAAAGGCCCCAGAGCCAAGAGGCTCCGCATTGAAAATCTATCAAGAATATCTAGGTTTAATTTCAACAGAAGAATGACGATTTGTACACATGGCATATACCGCAGTTGTCTATTCGGATTAGGATTCAGAATCCTCAGAGATCTCAGGATCAGGGAAAACAAAATTACCATCAGCGCCCCAAACAGCAGGTGCAGAAAAGTCTTCGTACCAAAAACCGCCCAAAGGATTAGTGTGAACTAGTCCAAAACGGAAATACTCCAACTCGTTAGGATAAGTACGAGACCAAGTGAAATCTGGCAAAGGCTGCCCATCCTTAGGTCGGAACACCTGGAAGCGCTCGACATCATTGATCAACACACTGAGGCCATCAGCATGGGGCTCAAGGTCTGGAAACGAGAAGACGAGGTTGTTCGCATCCGTCAAGGAAGGAGGATCTATCTTTGGTGGAACGGTACCAAGTTTAGCACCATCAAGGAGGGCGCCTGGAGTTTGGAGGATCGAATCGAAGCCCCAGCGAGCAATGCCGTTTATAAAAAGACCAATAAGGATACCTGAGTATAGAAGACTGGGTCGCGTTTGCATAGTTGTTCCAGGTAGGAAGAGAAGAGAGAGAATATAGTGGTGGATGCGTAGGTTCATGTGCGGAACGGCGACAAGGATGAGAACAACTGCAACAAGGACGCCGTATATGCTTATCGTAGCGAAGAAGCGGCCCTCGCGACGGAAGCAATATAATTGACCAAAGGCGATTGTGATCAAAGACCCGACCCCAATGATGAAAGCTGGGAGAGCACCTGGTTGCTGCTGGATATCGTGGGGCGTGAGGCGAGAGATTGGAATACGATCGAATGTGTCTGTATTCAGGGCGCCAACCCAGCAGCCACCTAGCCACAGGACAGTCTTGTCCCAGTGTGCATCCAAATTGTTAAGCGTGTGCCTGACGCAGAAGTAATACAGTGCGAATCCCACAAATGCACCAGGTAGGAATCGACCGAGCGCAATTGACACAAGATCATAAAAGCTCCCCACTGCAGGTGGGTCGGACGCCATGGCGACTTGGAACCAGACTATGAAATATATTACGGAATAGAATGCCGGTGCTGATGTCACAACCAATGACAAGATGGTGGTCCAGATCAATGTGAATGCGAAGAGCGACCAGCGCGCATCAGAGCACTTAATCGGGTTTGTCTCGTTCGAATCTGTGGATGACACTTCATTACCCAGTCGGAATGACATCGGGAAGCTCGAGAGAAACTCGATACTTTCAATTCCGTGCTGCATGATAGAATGGAAGTTTTTCTGCTCGCCAGTACGGTGCAGGACGCCACATCCGCCCCTCGCGTCATCAATCAGGCCTGCATGCAGTGCTGACGCGCAAATTGACGAATCGCCGCGGTAAGTGCCGCTATTATGAGCATCAACCTTAAATGGCTTACCTCCCACGACTAACGGTCGGTAATTGAGCTCCTGGTCGCCAACAACATACGGCTCGAGGAGAATCGCCGCTGCACAGCCAGAGGGGCAACGGAACGTGAAGGATTGGTCTTCGAATGGGCGACAAAGATCACCATTCAGCCCGCAATTCGTGGCATTGCTCCTAAATTGATATGGTCAGGTTTCACAAGATCAGATAATCTGATGAGGGATAAAAAAAATAGAAACGCACCATAAACGGTGGTGACACGACAGCTTAACGGGCTGACCATACCCCGGAACGTCTAGACCCGCGATAGAAGCTTTCAGGGATGCGAAGAACACGACAATCCAAAAGATCAAACCACCAAAAAGCAGCGCGATCTTTGAACTTCTGCGCGGAAATTTCTGATCAATCAGACGCGCAGGCGCAGCCTGTAAACGAGAGAACCAAGGGTTAATGTAATAGACATGCGCCGGCGTCGGGCCGCGGAGCCATGTACAGAATCCCGAGGGCGTAAAAGAAAACGGCGGGTCGCGCTCGAATTTCTCCGATTGAGCCTCCATGCCGTAGCCTTCCGAGGGCAGAAGAGGCACATTGGCTATTTCCAAGTCCAAGCTTAGCTCATCGCTGTCGCGGGCTTCATCCTTGTACTGCGACCCAATCTCCCGCAAGGGATACTCGAAAGTCGACGACTTGTCCGGTGACGGTGATCGCGCGCTTGCCCCGGAAGACTCCGGTCGCGACTGCATTTTTATATACAAACTTATTTACCTGGACTCCGGAGCTCTCGGGGGCAAGGAAGTGATGGAACTCATTTCAAATGTCGAACTGGACCTGAGGTTGTTTATCTTGGGATTTCTTGGCTTTTAGTCATCCGGATTGCTGGCCCCAGGGATTAAATCCATGGACATCATGGGTCTCATCTCAGACGAGTTCTCCAGAGATATTGACAAAATGAATGAATATTTATGATACTATTGATCTGATAGCGAACTCCTACTACCCCAGCTCCGTTTTTCCTTTTTTCCCTCTCTCAATATATATCCTCTGGGAATATTGAATTGGAGAGCAAACGCCTCAAGATATCAGAATTGAAAAGCGTTCTTATTCCTATAGGGATTGATGATGCTTACTAGGAAGACTTGCAAAGTGACCAAGGATTTTCAAGTAACATGAATTATATTGAAATATATTGTGAAGATAGAATGAATGACTGTTTTTTATAATGAGAGTATGCGAGACGATGGAGTGACAGAACAGCAAGTATGTAAGTCTTTTTGCTTGTTTTTTCTGTTTATTTATGGCAAGAAGGGATTAGCTGAAAGCAATATAGGAAAAGACAGTAAGGGTTTACCGAGGATTTATGCTGGGGTTTCTATAAAGACCGATATTGTTGGCACCTGTAGGGGGTACAGGTTGTGGGGGCAGAGCAGGGGAGTAAGGACCAGGACAAGGCCGGTTATAAGCCACATAAGTATCTACAGGAGCAGGAGGGCGCGGCCTGACCGGAATCCTCGAGTTCATACGGGCCATACTAGCAGCGGGAGGGATCTGAAGAGCATTGACGTATGGTTCCGGGGCGGAATCCTCAGCCTGGGAAATCGTGACGGGGAATGGCACAAGTAAATCCCAGAGGAATGACTGGGTCTCGAGGTTGCGGGCAACATCGGCGGGCTCCCTGTGGCGCATAAAGTCAGCGGTCAGCATGTTCAAGGTGTCAGTGGTGTAAATGCAGGCCCAATCAAACTCAGACATTGGATTCTGTCCGGGACGGTCAATCAGAACGGTGAAGAATCCAACGGGAACAACACGCACAAGCTCATTTGTCGAGCAATCAATGGCCATCATCTGCCCGGCACGTTTAAGCTGTTCAAATGACCGGTGAAGCTGGCCCACCCTATCATTGAGTTCATCCTCGAGCGATAAGGCATTGTGCAGAATATCGTTAACGAGCCGCCGGCAGCGGGTTTGAAACACAGTGCGTGTAGTCTGGAAGAGCCGCGCTGAAGTATTGTCTAGCATCACGGACATGACTTCTTACTGATACCACGAGTCCAAAGCTAGCAGAATATATTGCGATCGGTTGTGCTAACGATGATCAGGGAAGATGGATCCCTAAATTGGAAGTCAGCGAGACAGGATTGTCAAAACTGTTCAGGCTGGATGGCCTATTTATATTGTTTCTATGCTGCATTTTCGACAATGATGAGGTTGTTATTGAAGTAAAAAGAAAAAAAAAACGAATAAAAGATAACAAGAAAGACAACAAAGGCAAAAAAGGAGAAACATAGAGCAGGTAGAGTAGATCCAAAAAAGCGAATGACCTTGTTGACCGTTCTTTGTTACTCAGGCTGGGTATTGGAAACCAGGCAAGGGTGCGTGCAACAATGTACTCGAGAATCATTGAAGCAATATCTATAGCGACGGTAATAATTACAGCACAAGCTGGTGTTGCCATAGATGATGATGCCCAGATAAACTGTATGTATTAGGAATTGATTTCGAAAGGACTGACTATGCAAAATTGCAAACAGAGTACTAGAGATATTATTCCACCAAGGGTATCAACATAAGTCGTAATTCGTTGGCCTTCAAATCATGAGGCAAACACAAGAAAACAAGAAAACAAAGGCATAAGAGCATCATGAAAAGATTGGTGTCACTGGAATTGTGCTGAGGACGAGGATATTCAGTCGGGCATGACGAGATATGGGTACTTGGTTTCTGATGTACAGAGACTTAATGACCCGACGCCATAATCTAGACAGCGGAACGACCCCAGCGGCGGCGGCGACTGTTCAGCATGTCAGTATCAACCAAGAAGAATCATGTTATTGGAAAGTGTGCATTGATCACTTACACTCCATCGGTGGTGTTTTGGCGAACGCGGAAGGTGAACCAGATCCCCTGAAGACTTATTAGTACTAATTCATATGTGGATGGGGTAACCTCGTCACATACCACGACAGCAGAAGTAAGCCAGATGATAGCAGAAAGGAAGCTGAAGGCCTCAGCTGCCTTCCATCGGCCACATGTTTGGTCCCCTCTAAAGCGCCAGGACCAGATGCTGCCGCAGGGCAAGCGGCGGATGGTATCGACAAGCACACCGAAAGCAGCGAACCAAGCAAACGAAATGAGTATGTCCACTATATTCCAGTAAGCATTGGTCTATATTCACTAGGTAGGATAGCCAGCACATACGAGGCCAGGAGAAGAATCCCGACGAGAATGGGATCAGCCATATCAGGCCAAGCAATATCGATAAGCCCGCAATTACTTCAGTATAGATCCATCGTGACTGGGGCCACCAGTCAACATCTGCGGCGCTGTTGTTAACCTCGGCAAGGTAGTGTCCGATAACACCTGCGACAACCTAAAAGAGAGTTAGATTCTGTTTATCAGTGGATATAGATCGGGTTTATTCACAGCTGCAAAGGCAATTTCTGCAAGGCGGAGGATGATAGACACGAGTCGTGAAATGACGGGCATTGTTGAGGTGTTGTCAAATCAATAAGCTGTTCGTTTAATAAATCTGAAGGATATGATTGTATAAGGAGATAATATGCTAAGCTTGAGAAGATGTGGCGTGGGATGGGAGGTATAGGCCGGGGAACACGACAAGCTATATATCGTATGAGGTCGCACAGACAAGCAAACCCCCAGAGGGAGCGACAGAGGGGTTTTAAAAGCAAGGGACGAATATGATAACCCAATAAACTAGGAAAAGAATATTAATTAATTGAGAAGAACCTAAACCAAAGCACAACTTGCATTAAACGCAACCAATAGAGTCAATCTAAGCCTCCTGATGTCGTCAGATCAGCTCCGTATACGGGGTACAATTCTTTGCAACAAGTAGACGTCACTATTGGTTAATGTGCACTGTGAAAAAAAAAACGTGCCCAACCCGTTCTTTTTTTCAGGGCTGAGTGGGTAAGAATCGACGTTCCGTAGCGGACTGACCGCTGATGTGGACTGTGGCTGAATGCTCCCCAACACCCGATCGGAGCAAGGAGTGGGCCTACGGGTTACAAGGAATATGGGCGTATAGGTACTGCATAGCCTAGAAGTATTCTGTTGCCTTCATATCGTCATCCCTGTCTTCCCCAGGCCCAGCTTCCCCATGCTAGAAAATGTCCCGATGTGCTGACGTAGAATGCGGGCTCTTCTGCGCTGGATTGTGATATGCTTCGGTGGCTTGCTCTTTGCATGATGGGTTGACTGCCGATCCTATGGACTACTGGCGATAGCTCTGATTTGGTCCAGAATTAGGTTGGGTCTCCACTCAGGGCGATCATTGTTGGTATTTGACAGGTGCGTGGTGTTTTCCTGGTTATACGTAGCAATGTCACTTTCACAAAGTAATGCTTTTTACAGCCTTCCACATACATGTAAAAAGACTAAAAAGACATATAAAAGATGTAACAAGGCCGCATAGGCAGCAGACTATTCTTGCTTAGACATACGTTGTAGACTGCCGAGCTACCGTCGGGGAGATCTGCCTTGGAACTCTTCTCGCACTCGTCTGATGACATTGACATCAGGTTTAATTTGAGTCATCTGACCCTCTCTTCTCTCAGCCCTATGACGTGGGGCCACAGGGTGGGACTTCCAAGGTTGACAAGCTTGATTTTGTTTATTTTTACACATATGATCTTTAATAAGGATATTGAGATTTTGTATGTTGATTATAAAATTACTTCCATTATTACTATGTTATATAGTATTTCACATCTGACAAGTGGAGATGTAGCGGAACTAGGCAGACATCACAAAATATCGAAATGTACATGCAAGAAGAGCCCAGGAACATGCGGGTAATGCTAAGTATACAATTGGGGCTAATAGTGGGCTGTTTGACACTATGAATAGCAACGGCCACAACGAGGGTATATCCACTTTGAAAAAGCCAAGAGAGAAGATCATGTACGAAATAATGTTGCCTACAACGGTTTCATAGTACATAATGACCTCCCATCCGCAACACCTGAGTTAAAATAAAAGTATCGAATATTACAATAGTTTCGACAAGACAAGCAGACTACGTCTTCTTCTGATCCAAGTGCCATGCCATCACATCACGGAATATCCCCTTGGAACCAGTTTCGATAGTATCACCATGGCAAGGAATCAAACGATCAAAGTCCCACTGATCAATCCTTCTCATAGACTCATTGAACGCTGCTCGATCTTGTGCTGAGAGAATATACCATGCAAACCGCCTGTGCCATGTAGCCGGCGGCTTGGTGGACAACAACGGCATAATAAGCCTCGTAAGGAAATTAGTAGTCCCCGCTTGGGGGGTCTTGGAATACTGCTCCTTAGCGGGTAGGTTGAAGAGCAGGTCCGCCTCGATGACTGTGCCCGTGGGCTTATGCAAAAACACCAGCTCGCGCGACCCGTGGCCATACACATATTCACTGACAAACTCGGCATCGAACTCCTTCGAGATCGAACGCGGCAGTTGATCGTCCTTCTTGAATACATGCTTGAACGGGGCGTCCTGGAACTCTGGGTTCGATTGTCGCTTCTCATAGAGACCCTCCGGTGCCAGGATCTCTGCTTGTGGGTATGCGTTCTTCCACGGAGTGATGTTGAGGTGGTGTTCGATATCCGGCGCCGTGATGTATTTGACATTTCCGCCGAGGGACTCGATTGTCTCGCGGACTTCGGGCGTTAGGCTAACCGGAGAGAATACTGCGAGCGAACCAGTGGCAAGCTTGACTGTCGCATGCAAGGAGTGTTAGCGGTAGATCTTAAACTAGGGCCCCCTTAGGCTTAGCATAACTGCATATCATTCCCCTATCCCTCAAGGTATTATACGCCTATTAGGTTGGTTGGCGCCGTAAGAGTTGGCACTCACCCAGCGTCCCGCGCCCGCCGAACTGCAGGTGTCCGAACCGTGCGAATGGCAGACTCATTGTCACAATGTCTGGGGTCACATGGCGAATTACCATGGTCGCAGAAGGGTTGGTTGGAAAGAGCTGTGGCATTTTGGCGCCTTGCCTTTTTTTCCTCTTTGTGTTTTTTTGAGTTTGGGAGTTGCGCTCCCTGGCGTTGGATGTCTCACTTGATGTGTCTTGCAGGTGCAGATATATTGTAAATCTTGCACTAACAGACTAGAGAAAAGCTGAATTGTAAAATAGGAGGTTTAAGTAGTTCCTAGAGAAAAGAAAGTGGCCAGACAACATTAGAATGACGTATTCCACACAGGCTTATCGGCCACTCCACTTTTGATCAAGCCTGGCCGGATTTATCATCGCTCGGGGAGACCTCTACGGGCGACTAAGTATGCCACCGGCATATAACTCTCTCATTGGTTATTACCTCACCGCCTATTTGATCACCGCCTTCTTGGGCCATATACTCTAATTTCAATTTGTCTACAGTACTAATTGTAACTTCTCTTTTATTTGTAACCATCTACGAAGGGCCTAGTTAATGCCTAAAAATGCCTTATTAGTGCCTTATTTTAAACAGGTAACGTATTTCACTACTAAGCTACGTATACCACCGAGCTACGCACCCTAGAACGCATATATAGTAAAAGCGATAAATTATAATATGATATTTTAATAACTAACCCTTTTATTTAATTTTCTTACTCGTTGATAGCAATGGATAAATATTTTTAGCATTATATATCAATTTTGAATAAATTGAGAACTTGCATTATTATAGTATTGAAAAATACATCGCTAAACTCTAGAAATATATATATCTCACTACCTAATTTATAAAGTTTCCCTAAACTCTAAAGTGGCTAGATATCATATAAAAAGAACTAGGCTATAAGGGAAAGCTTATATAAAGAACCGTTGTTGAAATATCATGTTATAATTTATCGCTTTTACTATGCGTTCTAGGGTGCGTAGCTCGGTGGTGAAATACGTTAATTCCAAGGTTAGTTGAAGTGAGAGTGGATCTAAATTACTGCCTGGCAATATAAACCAATGAGAGAGTTATGTGTCGGTGGCATACTTAGTCGCCCGTAGACCTCGGCAACTACATGGTCTACTTTTTTACATAGCTTGGGTGCATTAAAAGAAATTATCCAAGTAGTTTATTGGACATTTTCCATTTTATATCTCTTATCATACTCTTGATTACGTGCTACACGTTATAGAATACAACTGGCATATTCACAGCACAAAGCTAAATTATTAAATTGGCCTAGTAATGCAAGCTAAAAGAAAATCAAGGGGTATCTTGCAGAACATACATCGACTCGTAGAATCGTGTCTCCGTAAGGAGCTTAGGCATACCAACTTGTGCCAGTCTCTTGCTCTTTCTCTTCACGGTGGGGGATGATAGAATCCTCAATTTTGAAAACATTGATGATCTCATGCCATGTATCGTGGTCCAGGCTAAAGACCGCCTGATGCTTTTGTACCCCCTTTTTCTGAGCTTCACTAGGGGCGAACGGCGCGGCCGCATCTATCAAACTATTAGTGCTTATCAAGCAGTCATGTTGGAGAATACTCACGCAGGGTTGGCAAGTCACGACTATCTGTTGACACACCCACTGTGCCATCTCGCACGAGAAAGCTCACGTAGAACAAGTTTTCCACAGTTTGCCCGAAAGATTTCGGGTTGATACAAAAGCGAAACAGTGGAATTCCCCCGTCATCCGCCACGTTGTGCTTATCCATGATTTGTTGCACCTTCTCTGGCGTAGGATTTTCTTCGAGCCCAAGCTCCCTCTCGACTGCTTCCTGGCAAGCATGCTGGCTATTGGCAAGCAGCTTGTTAATCTCGGAACAAATCTGGGTGAGATTTGTGCTGTCCTGCTGGCCAAGATCTTGCTGCGCCATTTCTCGAGGCGCCACAGCCTGCGTTGGATCAATATGCTCTGCTGCTCTTCGCTGTGTCTGTTGCCGCGTACGCTTCTGTACTGACAACGGCCCCAGCAACCATCCAGAGACGGCCGGACGAGCATTGCTAGGAAAGCAGGCAGATCGGCCAAGTGTGTCCCAGTTCATTGCATCGCCATCATCGTCGTCATCACTCGCACCGGGGTCTCTTTGGCTTCGACCAAGGCGCCCTCGGCGTCCTTGTGTCCCGGTTGAAGCCGTCGCATTGTTTGGGCCGCGACGCATAAACGATACACACTTGGAGACAAACTCGTCTACATCAATCCCGGCAGAGGTGTCCCCGAGAGCGAGCTGGGTAGCTTTCTTGTGAGTTAGATCGGCAGTGTTGACTAGGATACGCGAATCGAGCGTGGCATCGGCGGTCTGCTTCACTTTGGCGTAGAATTGATTTGCTTGTTCGACAATGTTGAGGATGCCATCATTTCCAGGCTGCATTAGCTCGCCTCGCGTGTCTTTGTGAAAAGTTTTAGAGCCCTATCATCCGAGTCTCGAGGCCAGACAAGGCAACATACCGTTTAATTCCCTACCCAGGTCTCGAAGCCCTCTCCGTACACTTCTCCGTTCTTCGGGATCCTGATCAGGGTCATAATATCGTGTGTCGCTGCTGGTTCGTTGGGAGGATGCTTGCGACTGCAAAGATCGGGCAGACTGAGCAGACCGAGAAGATTGGGCGGATTGTGCAGGCTGGGCATTCGAGGGGCGGTTGGCTAGTCGCCGTCGTTTACTTTGCGCGCTCGGTGGCATCGCAGCGGTAGTTCTCTTATTGATACCTTGATGACGATTTTCTTTATCAGAATTAAATGCGTCTGGTGGTAAAGTTGACGATTCTGTGGGACCTGGGGTGTTTGCTTCGTCCAGGTGTGTGTGAATGAGACGTGCCATGCTCGATCAACACTTGAGAGTGCGAGATGAAATGCAAGTTGTAACAAAGAAAATTCAACAAAGAAAAAAGGGGCAACTAATCGCGTACTACCATACACAGTAGACCAATTTAAACAAAGAGTATACCTCGAAATACACCGGTACTTGAAAAAAAAAGATGTGTGACCATATTTAATGATCGCGAATGCTTTGTCGCGTCGCGTAAACGTTGCACGTGACCTCCCCGCGTCAGTTGCTTATCGGCCATGACGCAGCGACTTGTTGCTCTCTCCAGACGGGGAACAGAGATGGAGGCCTTCACCTTTGCCGTGACAACTCAGGTGGACATACCTATACGCATCAAGATGTACGTTTTCCACTCCTTCGAATTAAGTTCTTCTCAAGTTGACTCATCTACAGTGGCTCATTGGAGGGGAAGCGGAAGCCGATCCCATGCACAGTTCTTGATGAAAACGCCGAGCTGCGGCATATTGCCTCCATCCAAGATCCCAACTCCGATCTCTATGTGACCGCTCAGATATGGTCGGAGTCGAAGCCATTGGGTGTACCCATGAAGACCAAGTACAAAGCCTTCAAAACCACTCGAGTATGGAATGAATGGCTAGAGATGCCAATGTCCATCAAGGATGCTGAGCGTAATGCTCAGCTGGCCATCACCATCGTTGATATGTCTCCACTCGCTCCAGATAGGGTTACGCATATCCCATTTGGTGGAACTACAATCACCTTGTTTGACGAAGACGGAAAATTGAAGATGGGCAGACAAAAGTGCAAGGTTTATTTACACAAGGACGCAGACGGATCTGCTGCAACCTCTACTCCATCCGTTCTACCACCCAAGCGTCGTAAACAGAATACTCGGGATCCCTCACAGCAGTCACCAGAAGAGGCGGAACTAGAACGGGTCGAAGTCTTAATCAAAAAGCACGAAATGGGCGAGATCCCACGTGTTGACTGGATGGACCAATTGCTCTTTCGGGAGTTAGAGAAACTGAAAACAAATGCAGATGAAGCGGCTCAAAGGCGTGCCCTTGAACTTGATGCAGCCCTTCGAAAAGATCCGAAGCACATCAAAGATCAGGATGATAGCTCTGACGAAGAGAGCCTCGAAGATGAGTATTTTAATCTTTACGTTGAATTTCCACGCTTTGATCATCCCATTGTGTGGGCCGATCACGAGTATCCTCCTCCGCCCATTTCCTCCTGGCCACAAAATGCACCTCCACACCCCAATGCTACACTCAAGCCGGTTCCAGAGGTACAATTTGGACCTGGAATTTCACATGCCGATCCCCATAATGTCATTCAAATTTACGATGCGGAGGTTGGCCAAATCGGTAACCCGTGTGAGGACAAGCACCGACGTTTGATCCGAAGCCATCGGACCGGCATCATGGATCGTGACCTGAAGCCCAACCCAAAGATCAGGGATGACCTCAATATGATTATTTCTTACGAACCGACGCAAGACCTCACTGCTGAAGAGAAAGATCTTGTGTGGCGTTTTAGGTATCATCTCACACGTGAGAAGAAGGCATTGACAAAATTCGTCAAATCAGTCAACTGGCGTGATGTTGGAGAAGCGCGACAAGCTATTGAAATGTTCCCTAAATGGACCGAGATTGATGTTGATGACGCTCTGGAGATTCTGGGTCCCACCTTTGATAATCCTGCTGTCCGTTCATATGCCGTGGAAACACTGCGAAAGGCAGACGACGAGGAGTTGCTTCTGTATCTTCTTCAATTGGTGCAGGCTCTAAAATATGATGCAACTCCAGATAACCAACCTGATGCCGCTCCGCAGGAGTCCTCGCTTGCACATTTCCTAATTTCACGTGCAGCTAATAACTTCAAACTTGGCAACTATCTACACTGGTATCTCATGGTCGAATTCGATGACGCCGATGCAATTCAGCGTCGGCTGTTTGCGCGGGTTGAATACTACTTCATGATTGAACTGGAGAAGCTTCATCCTGAGCATAGAAAGACACTATTGCATCAAGGTGAAATGGTGGCCGTGCTCTCCAAAGTAGCCAAGGATGTACGCTTCGCGCGTGAAAACAGAGTCGGCAAGATTGAGATGCTGAAAAAGTATCTCCGTGATCCTGATAACGACCTGGTCAACATAGATCCACCGCTGCCCTTACCCCTGAATCCCGATGTTTCAGTCGTTGGATTATACCCCGAGGAATCGAACGTCTTCAAGTCCACTCTTTCCCCTTTGCTTATCACATTCAAGACTTCTGACGGCCGTCGTTATCCGATGCTGTTCAAAGTCGGTGATGATCTTCGCCAGGACCAATTGGTTATCCAGATCATCATTTTGATGGATCGCCTTTTGCAGAAGGAGAACCTTGATCTAAAGCTGACTCCTTATCGAATTCTTGCCACCAGCGCAACAGCTGGCGCTGTGCAATTCATCCCCTCAATTTCTCTCTCCGCGGCGTCCGCCAAATACAAATCCATCCTCGCCTATCTACAAGCGAACAACCCAGATGACAATGAGCCTCTCGGCGTCCGCAAAGAAACCATGGATACATACATCAAATCATGTGCAGGATATTGCGTCATCACGTATCTCCTCGGCGTTGGCGACCGGCATCTTGAAAATCTACTTCTAGCGCCAGATGGCCACTTCTTCCACGCTGACTTTGGCTTCATCCTCGGTCGTGATCCGAAACCTTTTGCACCCATGATGAAACTTTGTAAGGAAATGGTTGAAGGCATGGGCGGCACAACTTCGCCCCACTATCTGCAATTCAAGCAGTACTGCTACACTGCTTACACCACGCTGCGCAAATCCGCCAATCTGATCCTTAACTTATTCAGTTTGATGGTGGATGCCAATATCCCTGATATTCGAGTGGAGCCTGACAAAGCCGTATTGAAAGTGAAGGAGCGCTTCCATCTTGAAATGACCGAGGAAGAAGCCATCCGTCACTTTGAGCAACTTATCGCAGACAGTGTCAATGCTATATTCGGCGTTGTGATTGATCGCTTGCACGATTTTGTGCAGGGGTGGCGGGCATAATCTTTGCTACTTCGAGGTTTATGTGCTTCTTGGGATGTATATTCGAGATTTCCAAAGAATTTCCATGCTGACTTGCATAACTTTGTTATTTTTTTGGGCTCCCGGCCACAGAAATTAAGGCGTTGTGGCGATGATGTTAATGGATGGGAATTTCGCTTCTGTTTTCATGAAGCTCGGCGCAATATGATGGATCTAGAAAAGCCAGGATACCCAACCTATATTATTTTATCTACATAGCAGTGATTTGTTGAAGCTTTGGTACAATTCCCACACAGTTGCAGTGCCCGTCTGAGCAGGGCTCTTGCTTACCGCATACTATAAATCTAACCAGACCAAGCCTCCGGTAGACCATGGGGTGAAAGGTGTGACCGCAGAATAAGAACTAAAAAAGAATAACAAGTGGCTTTTCATGGTACGAGTGTCTGTTATGGATAAGGGTATGATGAATTATGAAGTGAAGTCTTCTAGATCTTCACAGCGCTTGATCCTGTTTCTCTATAGAGGAAAAAAGTATATCATACATGAAACTTTGGGCATCAAAGTAATAACTATCAAGTTTTGGGCTTGCCATGGTTCATCTTGCCGACAACCGCAAATTTTATTTTAGAGCTCGGGGGTCAATATAAGGCCTTAAAGTTGGTGGAACGTGGACAGTTTGTTAAACCAAAATAAGGTTTAGCACAAGGGTGGAACCATGGATAGCTCCTACGCTTATTCCCGACTTCATTCAAGACGTGGCACGCCCTCAAGTATAGCACCTTCTCCAGCATGTTTCGCTCCCATCCCTGATATACCAATAGTAGTGCCATACTTTAGAAATTGACCAGTCATTTAAGCCCTGCTTATTATTTCTTGTTTCATCATCGACCTACTGTAGTCAAGACAGTGGAGCTGCCTCCTTAAGTTAGCGTGTCTCCACTCCATACTGTGTGATGGAACGCAGGATCGTAAAGATACACTATCTTCTTTCCCGTCCTCTCGACGAGCGCGTAACGAATCATCAGACAAAAGTGACGCGAATAAAGTCAAAATTACAAGACCAGGCGAAAGACCGAATTCTTAGTCACGATTGATAGCCGAAATACCTTGGAGTGTTTGGTCAGGTTGTCGAGGAGATTATTCACCTAGGCATCCTGGGTCGTAATCTGCCTTACCTATAATTAGGGTTGTAGATTTCTTACTTCACTATGGTATGGAACCACGTATTACACCCGATGGAGCCCGATCACGCGATACAGTCAGTGGACATATGTTTTTACACCCCTATAGCCCCACCCTGCTCATCGCCAACATATTATCATACCGCCTACTTAAAACGTGTAGTATGATACTAGTATCCATGAATATAATCACCATAAAACAGCACATAACCCGGATTTTTCGGGAACAAACGGTGTATTCATCATTCCTAGACCTTGAAAACAAATTCTTTTATTATATGCTATTATTAGTAAAAATATTTATAATATATGATTTTTTGTGGCTGGCAGAATATTGTATAATCATAGAGGTGTGGGGCTAGGGGTGTAGAAACTTATGTCCAGTCACTGTAAAAGGAAAGTTAAAAAAGATAAAATGATCGGCGGGATCTGTCCCTTCTTCCTAGGGCTGTTTTTCTCATTTTTTTCTCCGCTTATGCACGAGGGTGCCCGGGGATTATCTTCCTAGCTCTATAGCGGAGGGCTTAGAAACGGTTCCACATTATGCATCATATTTCCTATGTTGTACATCGTTACCTGACGTACTGGTATCTCCCCCAAAGTACCTATGTCGACAAATACTCAACAAGCAGTGAGGGACTTAATAACGTCGATGGATACTTATGGGCAGCTTTTGATGTCACGGGGCTATTTACCCAATGGGTGAGTGGATAATATCTGGCCGGAAGACTGAATCATGCTCTGGAAATACTTGTAGTAAAGCGTCCGATACGAAAGATACCTGTAGAATTTCTGGGATAGACCGCACAGGGTGCTGGTAGGCGCTAGGACTTTAGGGGTAATACCATCAGGATACGTGGCAGAAGAAAATTTGAGTATCGGGCAAAGGAAATAAGAAAACGAACAGACTCAGAATAAAAAATCCGAGACACGTTGTGTGGGGTTGGAAAGATGGGGGGAAGTGAAAGGAGGCAAGGTAAAAAAAAAAATAAGAGAGTGAGCAAGGGATAAAGAATTTTGTATGGTCTAGACTCGGTGGACAGGAAGGAAGCTCAGGAATTCGAATGAATTTCATTTGATTTAATATTTTAATACTTGTTATTCACGAACGCAAGATGCGGTGGAGATCAGTTAGTTGCTGCGAGCTTGGCGTGGAAAAAGACTGGGCGGTATACTGGAGATACGATCAATATATCTTTAGGTCTTGGGAATGTGGAATCCGAGGCGCAGGGCAAACAATACGATAGGCTAATACATCCCATCCAATCCTACACAGTCTCAACCACGGTCTCTAATCCACAACTACAAACTGAACCTAGCCTGTGGGTGGCCTAAATCGTATGCAGATATGTTAATGTGCAGTTCGCTAGTGACAGCTAGGATATGAAACTCTCCCACCCCCTTTTTCACGCCATCTATTTAACATTGTGGTAAATGCTAGTTGAATGCTTCTGCCTAGTCCATATAACACCTATGTGAAAATGCTTTCATTGGAATTTGCAGTCGAGGGGAGATAATTTTCACGTTGATTGAGTGTATGCATATCAATGGAGTATGATTTAGAGTGATGCCGAAGTGCACAAGACAAGTACTTTGAGATATAACTATATGCAGGAACATACGTCTATGTTGTAGGGGTGTAATATGTCCAGCCACACCTTCGCCACAATACAAAGAATCCCCCTTTATGATGCGGGTGATTTTCTGAATCTCAAGGGATCGTGTGTCCTCGTATAATTTTTTGCTTACATTAGGGCTCCGCTGATCTCCCGTGACTCCTTCCGGAGAAGAACACAAAAGTACCTCGGGGCGCACGGAATTGACTTTCTTCAACGGGTAGTCATCGGATAGAGCTCCTATCCTCTCTCTCTCCATCGCATCGCTACATCTTGTACATTCATATTCCGTCCGATTGTTGTTGTTTTCACCTCCCAGTGAATACACTGGCTTTACACGTCACTAGAAGAAGATCTAGGAGGATTCACGAAGTTTCAAAAAAAATTGCATTAAAATTCACGTCTGAAATTCACCATGCTCTTGCACCCAATCCATTGTCTTAATCTTTCGGAGGTAGTCCTTCGGGCTCAGGGTGGGCTTCATTAAACAGGTTCGATCGAGCTCGTACACGCAATTTAAAATAAAAACGAGAAAAGAAATCGAGAAAAAACACAAAAAGCAGAAAAAGCAAAAGCAAAGTAAAAGTTGGACCTCGGGATCTTATACGGAGTACGAGAACGACGAGTGCATATGCAGTCATAAACTGTGGCGTCTTGCACTCCATCTTCGCTGTCGCTCTTTGGCTGTGGCGGGGCCGGTCAGGGTCCGAGGCTGTGTGTTTTTGGCTTTGATTGGGGGATTGTTTTTCTTTTTCTTTTTCTCTTTTTCTCTTTTTTTTGAATTGGTTTTCCCCTTGGAATTGCTTAAATCTAAGGCCTTTTAGGATTTTTTTTTAGGACTTTCTGATATCTACGGTGGGGCGCCATTCCCCAACAGCCTCTTCTCGGTTTTATGACGGTTTACAGCAAGTTCTCCGTTAGAATTTCAACCCGACAGTTTGGTTACCGGACGGCGATCATGAGGAGATGCTAAGGGCGATCCTGATCGATGCAATCGAGAATTACAATCGAGAACTCAACCCATCAATATCCATTCTCTTCGCTGTATCTTTTGTTCGGATTTTGCCAGCACCGTTGGCCCGTTATTATATGATGGAATTACAGTCTAATTCCGTTACTCACCTTGGTGACATACCTACATATACACCCGTGCCGTGTGCGGATCCTGTCACCTTCACTTTTCATATTCATATTTAAATAAAACTTCTTGGGTCATAAATAGTTCAATCTTTCCCCTCTTCCCCAGCATGAAATTACTCGAACCCAATCCACACCCCTTTACTCCAAACCTTTCCCCTTACCCATATTTATCTCTGTCTCTCCTGCAATCGATAGTTAATCATGCCGCAGTCACCAGATGACATCAACCTACATTATTCAACCCTAGGTACTCTCCTCGAGTTCGATTTGACTCCTTTTTCTTCCATTCATCCCCAACCGCTCCTTGCTCGTCGGTCTCCCGCTGTCGCAGGGACATCTATGGTTCCCCCGTATCGACCTACATACACTACATACAATCACTATGAGGAATCGTCGGCGCCGCTTAGTGAGCATTTCACACATATCTCTCCATCCATCCATCGCCAGCCATATCAAAACACCATACAGTGTTATAATGTCAACGACAATGACCCTCATGCTCTTGCTAGAGCCTTTCACGGCTCTGCGGAGTATTTCGGCCGTCCTACCCCTCTCGTAGCTTCTCCATTGATGTATCCCCAACAAAATCAAAACACCGCGCAGTATTTAGCCGTCAACAACAACAATACTCAGGCCCCAGCTACAGCTAGAGTGTTTGATGGCCCCGCGGATAGCATCACCTGCACCGCCTCTCCCGTGGCTTCTCCGTTTGGACAGGTACCGCCTAGCCAGCGGCCTGCGCACCCAGCAGTCATAAGCGATGGCATTGCGAATGGCAAAACGCCCCATGGTCCTGATCATGGTTGTAAACAAGTGTGGGCGATCCACTCCCAGTCTAACGAGAAAAAGAGTGACCGGCTTACTGACAATATTCAACTATTTTAGTAATCCAGACACCACTATTCGATGTGATTGGCCGGGCTGCACCTACACCGGCACCTTCACGAAAAAGGGATCTTTGAAGCGTCATCGCGATGAGCAGCATACTTCTCCACGGTCATTCCGTTGCCCAACATGTGACAAGACCTATCCCCGAAAGTCTCATATGACTGACCACCAGCTGAGGGCTCACGGGATACGGGCTGGAGGTTAATGGATATGGTGTCAGGATTTTGAATTTGGAGCATTGAGGTCTATGTTAGAGATAGAGCTCAGAATTACTACATGAGCGGGCGCTATAATTGGGTTTGTCTACGGGATTAGCGCGGCAAAAGGGCCGGGAATTATTGTTTCCAGCAGCAGGAGCATGGGATGTTTGGGACATTTGGATATGTAGATTCAGGAGATATATAGATACGTGGGATACATGGGACATACGGGTAAAGCACATTAAATAAAGAACACTGCTTTAGAATGGCTATATGTTACCCTATAATTACGGGGTTGGAAATCAAAAGGTCAGAGATGAGCCTTTTTTTTAGTGCCGACTTCAAGAGAAGTACACCCGCCAACACGCGCATGTTTGACTAAATTGAACCTGGTGGCACGTGGACTCGAAACGCACGGGACAGCGAGGCAACGGCGAGGCACCAAGGATCTTTTTTTTTCTTCGAGTGGCAGGGAAGTGACAGGTCTACTATCGGGCTTCATGTTCGTTGACGCTGGTTTTAGGTGCAATTGACTCCAAGATTCGATGGATTCTGAACATCACAGGCTAGACCTCCTAGACCCACTGGGGGTAAATTTTATACAAGAACCCAATACAAAATATACCTAGCTTGATCGCTCTTGGGGTGGATAACACCCGCTCTGGGCATTGGTCAGCAATGATATTGGGAGATACAGTGGATCAAAACAAGAAAGAAAAAAAAAAAAACAGAAAGAGAAAAATGGAATACAGTTGACGAGACAACGAGAGAAGAGGTCCGAGTGCATAGACGGATTGTTTGGATCTCCAACTTTTCATTCGCTTGAAAATGACACCCGGAGTCCACAACCTTCCAGAACACCGGCGCCTCGGGTTAAATTCCTAAACGGGTCCGATAGGACGAACGCTCGTTCCGACTGCATTACAATTTAATTATAGTACTAGTTCAAAAGCAGTTCGACTAGAAATTTTAGGATCTCCGCTGGGGTGTTTGAGACTTTCCTAGTAAATCACAGTTCAGTGTAAAGAGGCGGCCTGGAAGTGAGGATGGTATACTAATGCAGACACAAATATTCGGTTGGAGTGTCAATATGTGGAAATTTTCTGTGGGTTCTTCGCCCTTCTTCGCCCATATTTTTCACCCACCTCCGTAGATTTGGCATAGGATTTGGATTTGGCATAGGGCACCTGGGCGCTATTGGCCCGAATCCCAAACCAACGTCCCAACTTACGTATATTGCATGTCTAGTGTTTGATATCTGAAACCCTCCTTCCCTTATTTTCTACACCGCTTGGCCTTTCCTTAGATTGGAGGCTGAAATCTTTCGGGGGGTCACGCTAAAGCATTTGGACGTAAACGGAAGGCTGAACTATGGTTTTTGTTAAGCAGATACCCCCTTTAGGAATAATGGAAATAATGGGAATAATGCCTATGATTTTGTTCCCATGATCTTTACATATTGAGAATGGTATTTTTAGCGGCCTTGGCTGATTGGGTCCAAATATATAAAAGAAAAGCAGGAACAATCAGGGTAGTAAAGAGAGTTATCAAGGTGGAGTCTAGTCCTTGGCCATTATCTTACGGAGTACGGAGTAGTTTGCCTCTAATATTTGTCTCTAGCTTTTTCTATATCTCTGACTCGTTTCTTCATTCGCAACTTGTTGAGATCATCCTCTCATTTTTCAAGCTCCATGCCTATTCGACCAAGGAATTCTTTGGTTTCCCACGTTCTCATGGCCCCCAACAGCCTCCCCGAACTTTCCGAGCTTGATATTTTACAGCTAGAATATGGGGACCTGTGAAATCGACGCCGAAAATAACGGCTGCCTTTCTACCCGTAACTTCGTATGGTGAGCCGCTCCTTGACCCAACCAGAGACTACGAAGTCAATTTGACCAATTCCTTTGTCTGATACATTTCTAGAGGCCCACGGGCGGAAATTCTGTCTTCTTTTCTTGCCCACCTGGATAGGTGACGTTAACGAGTTAGTAGTGCTCTGTACTATAGATGAAACGTAGCCATCTGACCCTGAACATCGGAATGGTGGGGGTGAGAAAGAAGGTGGTAGACATGGGGTGGTTGGGTGGTAGAGATAAGGAGATGCACTAGCCACAGCGTAATGCCATCTGCGAGTAATAACAGAGATCTCTCTCATCTACTGGTCCTATTGGTTACAGTGTCAACTACCGTTTGTCTTCCATTTTGGGGAACATACAGATGCTTTGTCAACCCTAACCATATGATTCCCCAAATCCAATATGGGTTGAGCGTAAACTTCCAGTTTGTACTTGCTGAGTCATAGTACGGCCATAGTAACCGTCTTGTGTAACTAACTGGTCCTAGTATGAAAGATACAAGAGTCCATAGTCTAGAAACAGGAGTTTGGATGACGATGAGAATTTCTAGTCCAGAAGGGTCCATGTACACCATATAAACTAGGTGGCCGGTGGCAATCTGGTAGCCTCCCCATCTTCTGCACTGAAAGGAGCCGAGCGCTTTCCAGAGTCTTTATCCCGAGTCAAGTTTGGTAGATAAACCTCGAAGGTAAATGGATTGGTGGGAGGATCTTTCCGGCTGTCATGACGAAATCATGAGTGCCCTTGATGACGAGGGATCACCGGGACATGTGAGAAAGATTAAGCAGTTATATTGGCTCGGAGCATCAACTCAAGATCTTGCGAGATGATGAAACACCATAACTGTATGAGGTCCATAACTAGTAAAACAGGTGACGTCACAAAGGGTGCTGCAGTTACTCATAATGGCATGAAACTTGAATCGTACAAGGAGAGCAAGGAGGGAAAGGTGGGTAGAGAATCCTGTAAATTCCTTACATCAGCCTGTATGAGGCAATGTCTCGTAATCCTAGACCGCACAGTTTCCCAGTTTGCCGTCCTGTTCACGAATCTAACGAGTTAATTATGAGATTACGAAAAGGTCACAGTAAAGCCCTATGGCTAATATCAATATCTCCGAATCCAGTTCCAAGGGTGGTGGCCAAAGTGACGTGAACGAGAGTCATTATTAACAAAATGGTCTCTTTCAAACTACAAGTCTAGCGTAAAGACCTCCGTGTTCCTATCACCCGATGACTTGTCTAGAATTCATTCTACTTTTCAAATTACACCTCTCTCAGTGCACTGCAGTGTACTTTGGAACCTCTCCTGTGCTATTTCCCGTCCTTCACGTTAAGTATTTATCTCGTCAACTTGAGACCCGAATAACTTTCAAGTTAGGACGTAATGCCAAACAGTGACTACAAATTCGAGGGCTGGATTGGCTTTGACAAGGATTCTGTCAACGGCAGAATGGTCTGGAAGGAATATGACCCTAAACCATGGGAGGAGACTGATATTGATATCAAAATCAGCCATTGTGGTATCTGCGGGACAGACTTGCACACGTTAAGAAGCGGCTGGGTATGTATTATTATTATAACTATGGATCTGACCGTCAAAGTAAAGCGCTGACGGGGCAATTCTTTAGAAAGAAACCTTATATCCATGCTGTGCGGGCCATGAGATCATTGGAGTTGCAGTGCGTGTCGGATCCAAAGCTGAAGGGGACGTCAAAGTCGGTGACCGCGTCGGAGTTGGCGCTCAGAGTGAGTCATGTTTGGGCCGGAAAGGCGAATGCAGAGACTGTGCATCAGGCCAAGAGAACTACTGCTCTGTTCATTATGTTGGGACATATGACGCCGTCCACCTCAATGGAGGCAAATCCTATGGTGGATATGCACGGTACCACCGTTGCCCGTCACATTTTGTGTTCAAAATACCCGATGAAATTCCCTCGGCGGAGGCAGCCACCATGCTATGTGCCGGTGCTACCACATATGCACCATTGAAGTTGAATGGATGTGGCCCCGGAAAGCGAGTTGCAATCATCGGAATCGGGGGATTGGGACATTTTGCAGTTCTGTTTGCCAGAGCATTGGGGGCAGACAAGGTCGTTGCCATTTCGCGCACGCGCGAAAAGCGCCAGGATGCAATGAAAATGGGCGCAGATGCACATATTGCAATGGGTGAAGACCAAGACTGGGCTGATGCCAACGCGTACTCCTTCGATATCGTTATTTCAACGGCTTCTTCATCCAAGGTACTTCATTCGAAATTTCCTTTGAAAAAGCCGCAATCTTATACTGACGGTGGACGCGATCGAACCGCTGATAGGTGAACCTCTCTGCATACTTCGGTCTCCTCCGCACTCAAGGGACTTTCGTTCAGCTGGGATATCCAGAAGATGGACTCATGACAATCCCACCAGGAACCTTGGTGAGAAAAAGCCTCAATTACCAAGGATCGTGGATTGCCAGTCCAGCGGTAATAAATGAAATGTTGCAAGTGGCCGCAGAGAAGAAGCTACGGCCATGGGTGCAAGAGATTTCCATGAAAGATGCCAATACGGCCGTTGTTGAAGCGGCTCAGGGAAAGGCAAGATACAGATCTGTGCTTGTCAATTAGAACTTGCAGAAACCAATTCAATGACGGAGCCGTCTTGAGACTACTGCGGTACTTCTTCAAGTGGCGGTGGTGGCGTAATTTTCGCCGTTGTCAGCCTCGAGGTGATCGATGACTGTGGCATAGTGTCTGTGGGAACATTCGACGATGAGGATGTCCCAAGAATTCTAGTCTTCGAGCTCCTCGAATTTGAAGGTGAGGTGGGAGCCCATCTCCTTCTGTAGCTCCCGTAGTAAGAAGGCGGTGACCAAGTACCTTTGGAGCTTCAGTCCCATGCTAGGGCACGGTTGTAACGTTATATGAATACCTCAATAATGCTTCACCGTGGCGTGAGGTAGATTATGTTGTAAATTGCAAATTGTCTGTGGCACAGACTGGCAGCGCAGGACCTGCTTAGTCTTGGTTAGACCTCCGCAAAGCCCATAAAGCCCAAAGCCCAGCGGTGGGCTTTGAATGGGGGCCCATTAAGGCCTAAACAATATAAATATAAAAGTTGAATCCCCATTTTAGCATTAATTAAATTACCTCTGTTTTACCTCCGTTTCTTGCCCTAATCCCTAAGGTAATATTATATTATGTTTTGTGCCCTGGGGCCAATCCCGGACGGGGAATTGAGCTCTCAATGAGCTGATGGAGGCATTTAGCCTTAAGGGTACGGTGGATGGCTTGTTGGCATCCGCCGAAACGATCACCATCGGGAAGTATATTATTGGTCATTGGGTAAGGCAAGAAGTTGCAGATTTTGGAGATATCCTTCGCTTGATTCGGGCATCGTCGTTTGTTAAAAAGCGAGTTGACAGACACTGAGGTCCCCAATCCGGTGCTATGGTCGGTGGGCGTTTGGGCCATGGCGCTAGGTTCTGCCGACATCGAATCCCTTTTCATGGTCAGATATTCTTGGAATTCACAGGATCTTGCCTCGACCGCGGAAGCACGTATGCTAGCCGATGGTTTACTCACACAAATTAGGGGAATATTTATCTTTGATTTCAAGGTCCGGGATTCTATGTCAGGAAGAAGATATCTTTCATTTCCTATCTAATCCTCCTTGCTCTTCTTCCAATCCCGGTGCTGGACAATGGTAAGCGCGACAACAAGAAAACCAAAGGCCCGCATCTCTTCGGCGGAATAAATGCTGAAGGGTCCTAGTAACTGCATTGTGAGATATGTTTTGCTATTGAGGGGGTTTCCAGAGTGTGTGCCTTTAACCAAGTACTCGATGTACTCTTCATGTAGCTCAGCGACAATAAAATATATCTGTGTAGCATATTGCGCTAACATCGCCCATCTATAGGTAACTGTTTAGTGATGTTTCTTAAGCATTGGTAGAGTGATTATGATCAAACCTACCTTCTGATTGGTAAATGGATTATTTGAACCCTCGGTCCCTTTGACCCTTGAATACCAAGCGTTGTAGTAATCCAGGCTAGCATTTCAAGTCCCTGTTGCATTAAAACTTCCTTTACCGAACTCGATGACAGATGTATAGCCTTGACTTCAAGTAAGACGTGCATTTCCCCATCGGGATCTACTAGACCACCGTCGACAATTGCTTTGTATTCAGCCTCACCGATATGCAAATTGAGATGATGCTGGACACTATCCCACTTTAACTCGGTCGGTAGTAATAAGCAGATTGTGTAGAGCAAATTGACGAAGCTCATATTGATTTTGGCCTCATGCGTTCGCTTCTTTGCTTCTGAGTTGCCAAACGGCTTCTTTATTCCAATAGAAGTCACCAGCGCCGTGAAACCTCCAGTATTGTCCGTTTCCCTGCTCTCTAGAGTCAGGTTTTGTAATCTCCTTGTGATACGCTCCAGTTTTTCCGCGGTAAAGGGGGTTGTAGTGCCGCTAGTCATCAGCTGGCCGGGGGAGGAGTTGGGAGTGCCGCTCGTTATAAGCTAGCCGGGGGAAGACGTGTTGGTGAGTCTTCTGCGCTTTTTGGTAATCGGGGAGGGTGGTCTGTCCCCAAACAACTCAACACAAGCTCCTTCTATTCGCGACTGCTGGTCTCGAATACTCGAGAATGCTCTAATAAGAATGGGGTTTCCAGGCTTTGCGATCGGGTATTTGGCGATGTGATCGATAAACTGACTCCAATCTCTATAACCGGAGATATACTCTTGAGCCGTCGCTTTTACCCAATTGGGGAGATCAAGAGCCTCGCAGACAGTAGTATTCATATTTGCCAGGTCTTTAACCTGGGAATACTTCCAGAGGATCTTGGTGGTAAGGAAATGGCCGTACTGGCTCCCAATTTTCGAAGCCGAATTCCAGCCCGACAGCTCTCGTAATGAAACGTTTAGCGATTGCTCCCCAAGGGGCAGGCTAGGACCATGCGGTTTACTGGGCCTCGGCTCAGTAATTGTTGCCCTAGCTGCTTCTTTCTCCCATTTATAGGGTCGGTCAGGTACTCCCAGCTCCATCTCATCCTCCTCGGGCTTAGGCGGTCGCAGATGATAGGGCGACCGACGCTTGCTACCAGGGGACGGATCCATACTAGGCGTAGATGTCGGGTCTGTTGGTAGGTGCTTTGATGAACCGCCTGTTATGGGCTTGTGCTTATGGAGAGTAGAGGAAGCACGAGACAGGCATGTTGTTGGGGCTCAATTAAGGTGATGAAGTGTATGGGAAGGAAGAAGAAAGGAAGAGGGAGAATATAAACAGAGTAAGAGGTAAGTAAGGCTCCATCACTAATGAGGCAGGTGCTGAAATGTGGCAGTAACTGATTATCTGCCATTATAGGAGAGGGTCGGACTAGTACTAATAATAGTCGAAATCATTATACTGATAGGGAAATAAAACATGATCATATTTCATAGTATATCAAATTATTGTATAAGCCTTCTAAACCTCACTTTTCTGACCCTCGTCAAAAAGTGATAGTGTCGGAGCATGAAGACCGGTATACCGGAGGATTTATTTATCCTCCATGTTTTGTAATTAAAGTTATGTAATCAAGGCTCCATATAAATTGTAAGCAGAGCCGATACAGAAATGCAGAG
>CAKMRK010000163.1:0-28830 GCA_928213465.1 Penicillium sclerotigenum | reverse complement strand
TCTTTTAGAGACTTTAGTTTAATGGTAAAACATGTGACTTTTAATCATTATAATATGGGTTCAAATCCCATAGGTCTTAATAGATTATTATAATCTGAGTTCAAATTTCGAAAATGACTATAAGTTAATGGTAGACTGCTTATTTACCATATAAGATGTGCTGATTCGAATTCAGCTAGTCATATTAAGTAAATAATTTATATATTCAAATTGACATAATGGCTATAAGTTAATGGTAGACTGTTTACCTTCCAAGTAAAGTGTGCTGATTCGAATTCAGCTAGCCATATATAGGGTTAGTAACTTAATTGGTAAAGGGTTTTCTTGTCAAGAAAATAGATGCCGGATCGAAACCGGTCTAACTCGTATATATATATATATATAAATTAAAGGAAAAGTTGCTATTGGTAGGGTAAGATATTTGCTAAATATTGTGTTTTAACACTTAGATGTTCGATTCATCTTTTTTCCGAAGAGCATAGTTTAATAGGTAAAACTGTAAGCTTCAACCTTATATTTCTTAGTTCAAATCTAAGTGCTCTTGAATATATTATAGGTTCTTTAACTTAACTGGTAAAGTGTATTCTTGATAAGGATATGTTCAGTGTTCGAGTCACTGAAGAATCAAAAAAAAAAGAGAGTTTGCTGAGTGGTTTAAGGCGGCTAGCTTGAGTCTAGCTAAAGATATAAACTTTCATATGTTCGAATCATATACTCTCTGATACCTATAATGTATAAAAAATTAATTAAATAAAATTGCGTATAATAATGTATTAACATATTATTATATATATAATAAAATTAAACTAATGTATATACATTATAGGTCTTACAGGTTAGTGTCCGATGGTTGGTCGCTTCATTTGGGTTGGAGATTGTTTATGTTCGAATCATAATAACCTGATATACTAATATAATCCCAATTATATGGGCCAATAAAGATGATATGTACCATATACATCTTGAGAAATCAAGACAAGTATATAAAGAAACTATTATGGATGGTTAGCTATATATTTCAAGATATTTATATCTAGGGAACAATATAAACTAGAAATCATAGAGAAATCTAATTATAAGACAAAGTGAATTGAAATATCTTAGTAACTTTAGTAAAAGAAATCAAACGAGATTGTTATTTGGTGTCTTCTGAATAGCAAAAGCCTTAATAAATAATTACTATATTAACCAAATATAGGATAATGTTTATAGTAAATATATTTTTAAGTATATTTAAGTATAACGGAAAAAAATCTGTTGAAAAATAGGGGAACCTTCCTCTAAGGCTAAAAAAAATATATAAGCGATAGAGTAACAGTACCGTGAGGGAAATACCCTGAAATAGTAGTTTTATAAGCAGCTCAAGTTAAATTTTAAATAAATAATAAGAGCGTACCTTTTGCATAATGGGTCAGCAAGTTAATTTTAGATGCAAGTAACATCTCTTTTATAAGCATTTACATATAGAACATTAGACATAATAAAATATGTTTAATGATATTATTTTAATATTGGTATGTAAATTTATTAATAAAATTAGGAGATAGATACGTAGATAAACCAATTATGAAAAAATGAATTAGTATCTAGAATTAGACCCGAAGGCTAGTGATCTTACCATGGTCAGGGTTATAAAAGCCCGAACGGGTTATCGTTGTAAAGATATCCGATGAACTGTGGTAAGTTAGTGAAAGACAAAACTGACTAGTATAGCTGGTTTTCCGCGAAACCTATGTAAGTAGGTAATTTAATTAACATCTTAGCAGGTACAGAACTGTGATCTCGGACAATATCTAAGATATTTGTCAACATCGGGGGGTTGTAGTGACTTTACCGGAGAGTATTTGCACTCGGAAGGGCAAAGATGAATGTTAAATAATCGGACATAGTGCGATAAGGTTGTATGTCTAAAGGGAAACAGCCCAGAACAAGAGTTAAGGTTCCAAAATTATTGTTAAGTGAAATTAAGGATGTTTTTTTTTAAAACAATCAGGAAATAGGCTTAGAAGCGGCCATTTTTTGAAGACCTCGTAACAGAGCACTGATTAATAAATTAGGAAAAAACGCCGAAAATTTAACGGATCTAAATAATATACCGAAACCTTGTACACAAATTAAAGCGCTGTGGCTTAGATTAGATGTTAAATCTAAATTTAAGCGCTGTGACTTAGGATTTTTGTGGGGTAGCGGAACATTGGATTAAACAAAATATTAATATTTTTCTTAAAATATTAAAGATCTTGTATAAAGCTATCTAAACTAAATATATGATTTATTAGATATTGTGATTGATTATTTATTTAACTATACTACAATATAATATAACTAATTGATTATATATTTAACGATATATATTTATATTAGTTATTTAGTGTGGGTTATATAGTAAAATAAAGAAAGTTAGTAGTAGTAAATATAGTAGTTTAAATGCTATATTGCGATTTATGAGTATCTGTTAAATCCAAGAGAGAATGCTGACATGAGTAACGAAAAAGGCTTTTAGCCTCGCCTGAAGCTTATGGTTTCATCTAAAATCGGTGTCTAAAAAAATTAATCAAATGATAATTTTGATGACGTTTTATGCTTTTTTATATGATAATACCAAAACCTTTAACAAGTAATAAAGGTTCTGGAAAAGTTTATTTTATTATTTGAAGTGGAAAATATTTAATACTCATACTTATTGGTATAAAATTGTAAATTATAATATATAATACATACTTATTATAATATTGTGATTTACAAATATAATAGAGTGTAAAATAATAAATATTTTTTAACCTAGTAATAGTTTTTATCTATTATAATTATATTAGAGATAATAATTAATAATTAATTACCATTAGATTATTAATATGTATTTATAGATTATATAATGATTATTATATAAAATATATCTATTAAACGTTATTATTAATAATACTATAATATATAGATTAAAGACAACTTTATATTGGTAAAAAAATAAAAGAAAAAAAAACAATTAATAACCGTACCTAGAAACTAACTCAAGTAAGCAAGTAGAGAATACAAAGGCGTTTGAGAGAACAATCATTAAGGAACTCGGCAAATTGACTCTGTACCTTTGGAATAAGGAGGACCATTATTATTAAATTTAACATATAGTAAAGTATGAAATTAAATATGAAAAATTAAATTAATAATAAGAGGAATCATGAAATAATGTTGTACGACTGTTTAATAAAAACACAGCACTCTGCAAAGATAAAAAATCAAAGTATTGAGTGTGATGTCTGCCCAATGTCGGCTGGGTAACGGATCTACCTTGATTATTAACTGAGGTTTTGAAGGACACCCCGATTAATGGCGGCCTTACCTATGAGGGTCCTAAGGTAGCGAAATACCTTGGCCGTTAAATGCGGTCCTGCATGAATGACTTAACGATGCAACAGCTGTCTCGATGATTGTCTCAGTGAAATTGGAATAGCAGTGCAGATACTGTTTACCTCTAGATAGACGAGAAGACCCTATGCAGCTTTACTGTTACTAATTATAGGAGTGAAATTTTAGGATGATTTATAGTGTATAAGGTAGTTGTTTAGATAATAATGAAACACCTTTATTCGAATCCTTATATATACTCTTAATGATTAGAAGGCAGTTTATGCGGGGCACAGATCCCACAAAAAGTACCTGGGTATATCCAAAGTTCATATTGTAAACTTGTATATTTATATACAAATATTTTAATTTGTTCTAATTATTATTATAATTATACAGTTATTATTCGATTAAATTCCACAATTATTTTTTATTTTAAGTAAGATTTTAACTATGCGGTGAATAGATGTATTTTAAACTTTACCGGACTTTGCACTAATTTTAGTTCAAAGATTTAAAAGTTTATTTGTTATATTAATAAAGTATTTATCTTTATTAATATAATGTTTATTAATACTTTAAAAGTTTAATGGCTAAATCTTGCTTTACTGTTTGACCTACAAGTCTATCAGTCGCGTAAGCGGGGCATATGATCACAAGATGCATTAAGGAAAGGTCTTGGATTATAGAAAAAGTTACGCTAGGGATTTATAACTGTGAGTCCTCCAATATTATAAAATATTGGTAATATATTGGGTAAATTTCAAAGACAACTTTTATTAATTAAGTGTATTTGAAGCGAAACTTATTTTAGCATGTGTTTATCTTTATGATAAATTAAAATAAGGACGTTCAACGACTAAAAGGTGAGTATAGCTAACAATAATCCTTTTTTAACGCCCAACATCTTTATTAATTATTATCATAACTAAAAACACTATTTGTATAATAATTATTATTTTTAATAATGTATTAGACTTGGTCTACCAAGCTTTAATATTATATAATTAATTCTATTAATTATATTAATATCTAGATATATATATATAAATATGTTAAATATTATAAAATCAAAATTAAATACTACATATAAAAAAAAAGGATTAAATGATTCTAGTATAGCTATTTATAATAGAGATGTAATACCTGCTGTAAGGAATTGAAAAAGTAGTATTTATGCTTATAATAAAAATGCTATTAATTTAATTCCTATTAAAAGCAAATATGTAATGAAATTAATTAAAGCATACTTTAATTTATATAATTTACAACTAGAATCTTTATTAAGAAAAAATAGATTACGTCGTAGATTTAGAAAAATATCTACAAATAGAATATTTATTAGTGATGGTGAATTTAAACATACTAATGATAAAGTAAATATAACATTATATGTTTATAATAAACAAAAACTTAATTACTTATTAAAACTTAAAAAAAGATATTTAAGATTATTTAAAAAAGCTAAATTTGCTAGAAAATTAAAATTAATAAAAAATGTAGGATTAAATATTTTGTGTAAACATAAACAAAAAAGTATATTATTAAGTAATCTTTTACCTAAATATAATACTCAAGTAAATACAGCACAAAATATTCACTATACAAGATTTATTAAAAAAAGTTTTAAAAGATTAAAATTTTATATGTATTATAAACAAATGCTTTATATTAATAAAGCAAAATTTGAAAATACTTATCTACAAGGTTTAATAAGTTTAGTAAGAAATATTTTTAATAAAAATGTAGAATTTAATATAATTAATTTAAAATATTTTTATTTTAATAGTAAAATATTCACTCAACCTTTAGAATTAAAATTAAAAAAAAAAAGAAATGTTTTAAGATATCTTAAAGTTTTAATAAGAAAAGCAAAAATTAAAAATGTTAAATTAGCAGAAAAATCTAAAAAATTTTTTAATTTTAATATTTTGAATAGTGATAATTTTTTACAACAAGATAATACTAAATCTAAATATTTAAAAAAAATTATTTTAAGTAATTTAAAATATAAAAGAGTATCTGGTGTTAGATTAGAAGCTGCTGGTAGATTAACTAGACGTTTTTCAGCTTCTAGATCTCAACGTAGAACTAAATATAAAGGAAATTTAGAAAATGTTTATTCTTCATTTAAAGGTTATCCTACACCAGTGTTAAGAGGAAATGATAAAGCTAATTTACAATATACTGTTATTAACTCAACTTCACGTGTTGGAGCTTTTGGTGTTAAAGGTTGAGTAAGTAGTACTTAATTTCTCTTTTCTTTTTTTATTTACAATTTTCCCTCCCTTATATTAATTAATAAAGATGATGAAATAGTCTGAACCGTTTTGAGAAAAATGGAAATAAAAGTATATTCGGCACGCTTTGCGTGCTTATTCAGCTTCTGGCTGAATCTTTTATGATAACATAAATTGAACAGGCTAATTTGCGCAAGAGAGTACAAATTGAGTGCGCGGTTTGGCACCTCGATGTCGGCTTAGCTCATCCTCATGCATGCAGAAATCATGAAGGGTTCGACTGTTCGTCGATTAAAGAGCTACATGAGCTGGGTTTAATACGTCGTGAGACAGTATGGTTTCTATCTTCTAGAGGAACATAAAGTAGATTAAAGATAGCCCCTTCGTACGAAAGGAGTTGGGTATATTGATCTCTGGTTTACCTGTTGTTTATGGTTTATATTATAACATATGTTATAATGATAATTAATACTTATACTAAGGTATTGTTACACTATTAGTAGTGTAACCAGACAACATAGGCATGGCAGGAAAGCTACATCAGTTAAAGATAAGTGTTGAAAGCATCTAAACGCGAAGCAAACTTTATGATACTTTTATACGTAGTAGAACACTACGAGCATAATTGTTATCTTTTAACAATTAATAGGCTTTGGTTGTAAGAATGAAAACATTTTTAGATATAAAGTACTAATTTTTAAGAATAGTATACTAAATATTCTTTAATATCATTATAATATTTTAGATATGTTACAATAAAGCCTTTTTAGCATAAAAGTAATGTAACCGTTTTGTAATCGGTAGAAGTGAGTTCGATACTCGCATGAGGCTAAATATATTTTAGATATAATTTAAAGACCCAATGGTCAAGACTGGTTAAGACATAACATTTTCACTGTTAGTGCGGGAGTTCAAATCTCCCTTGGGTTAAAAAGATTTAATCTAAAAATTTAAAGAGATTAGCTCAGTTGGTAGAGCTGTCGCTTTACACGCGAAAGGTCAGGTGTTCAAATCACCTATCTCTTAAAGCGAATTAATGTAATAGTAACATATATGGCTCATGTCCATATTATTTAGGTGCAAATCCTAAGTTCGCTACCAAAGACTATAGCTTAATTGGTTAAAGCGAACCACTCATGATGGTTTGAGTAAATGTTCAAGTCATTTTAGTCTTATTTAATCCGAGTGCTGGAACTGGTAGACAGTCTTAACTTAAGCTTAAGTGGCGCAAGCCGTAAACGTTCGAATCGTTTCTTGGATATATTAGGGGTTATAGTTTAACTGGTAAAACGACGATTTTGCATATCGTTATTTCAGGATCGAGTCCTGATAACTCCAGAACTATTAATTATTAACGCTTGAGAAGCTCAATTGGTAGAGCGGATCATTGAAGCTGATTAGGTTGTAAGTTCAAATCTTATCTCGAGCAAACTTGGCTAACATGGCTACTTAAATTAATAGATATGGGTATGCTGAAATTGGTAAACAGGTTCCGCTTAGAACGGGATAGTTTTATACTTTGCAAGTTCAAGTCTTGTTACCCATATTTATATATACATATAGTTTATGTTGTCGACTAATCGGTAAGTCATAAATTTTTGGTATTTACTATTGGGTGTTCGAGTCGCCCCAACATAAGACAAATTCTTATTTATTATCTATATTGTTTAGCCAGGATAGTTTAATGGGTAGAACAATAATTTCATGAATTAAGAATGAGAATTCGAATTTCTCTCCCGGCTTTTTTACTTTACTTAAGTAGAAGCTATATACAATATATAATTAATTATATATTAAATAGTGTATTATATTATAATTTTTAATTATCTTATTATACAATAGATATACACAAATATCTAGTAAAACACATACTTTAACTTTTATAAATATACTATTATAATTTAATTATCTTAATTAATCTATTTTAATATTAAATTAAATTAATTTTACCTAAAAGTAAAGAATAATTATAATTTAATAATAAAAATAATATTCTAAATATTATTTCTCAAAGTTTATTTATTTAACTTTGAAGTATAGCTATAGGTTTTACAAAGTTTTACTTTTAATATACTAAAAAAACAATTTAACAATAATTTATTTAACTCATCGTTAATTCCCCTTTAAATAATTACAAACATAATAATAATAATAGTTTTGATCAAGCTACAAATTTAAATTTTGTACAAGACTATTCTACAAAAATAAATACTAACTCAGATAATCTTACTTACGAAGGTACTATGTTAGACTTTAAACAACCCACAGAATGACAAGAAAGATGATTTTTATCATCAAATGCGAAAGATATAGGTACTTTATACTTAATGTTTGCATTATTTTCTGGTTTAGTTGGAACAGCGTTTTCAGTTTTAATTAGATTAGAATTATCAGGTCCAGGTGTTCAATATATATCAGACAATCAATTATATAATAGTATAATAACAGCGCATGCTATCTTGATGATTTTCTTCATGGTTATGCCTGCATTAATTGGAGGTTTTGGTAATTTCTTATTACCATTATTAGTAGGAGGTCCAGATATGGCATTTCCTAGATTAAATAATATAAGTTTTTGATTATTAGTTCCTAGTTTATTTTTATTTATCTTCTCAGCTACTATAGAAAATGGAGCTGGTACAGGTTGAACATTATATCCACCATTATCAGGAATACAATCTCACAGTGGACCTAGTGTAGATTTAGCTATTTTTGGTTTACATTTAAGTGGTGTTAGTAGTATGTTAGGTGCTATGAATTTTATAACTACTATTTTAAATATGAGAAGTCCTGGTATACGTTTACACAAATTAGCTTTATTTGGATGAGCTGTTATTATCACAGCTGTGTTATTATTATTATCATTACCAGTGTTAGCTGGTGGTATTACTATGATCTTAACTGATAGAAACTTTAATACATCATTCTTTGAAGTAGCTGGTGGTGGTGATCCTATTTTATTCCAACATTTATTCTGATTCTTTGGACATCCTGAAGTTTATATTTTAATTATACCAGGATTTGGTATTATTAGTACAGTTATTTCAGCAGCATCAAGTAAAAACGTATTTGGTTATTTAGGTATGGTTTACGCTATGATGTCTATTGGTGTATTAGGATTTATAGTTTGAAGTCATCACATGTATACTGTTGGTTTAGATGTTGATACTAGAGCTTACTTTACAGCTGCTACTTTAATTATTGCTGTACCTACAGGTATTAAAATATTTAGTTGATTAGCTACATGTTATGGTGGATCTTTACATTTAACACCTCCTATGCTTTTTGCATTAGGATTTGTTGTATTATTCACTATTGGAGGATTAAGTGGTGTTGTATTAGCTAATGCTTCACTTGATGTAGCATTCCACGATACTTACTATGTTGTAGCTCACTTCCACTATGTTTTATCTATGGGTGCTGTATTTGCATTATTTAGTGGTTGATATTTCTGAATACCTAAAATATTAGGTTTATCTTATGACCATTTTGCTGCTAAAGTTCATTTCTGAATCTTATTTATTGGTGTTAATTTAACATTCTTTCCACAACATTTCTTAGGTTTACAAGGTATGCCTAGAAGAATTAGTGATTACCCTGATGCTTTCTATGGTTGAAATTTAATTAGTAGTATTGGTTCTATTGTTAGTGTTGTAGCTACATGATATTTCTTAACTATTATTTATAAACAACTTACAGAAGGTAAAGCTGTATCAAGATATCCTTGATTAACTCCACAATTATTTAGTGATACTTTCCAAGTATACTTTACTAGAAATAATAGTTCTTTAGAATGATGTTTAACTAGTCCACCTAAACCCCATGCTTTTGCAAGTTTACCTTTACAATCTTAATGTATATATATATATTATAATAATTTTATTAGTTATTATTATATATACTACATATATGATTTTAAATAAAGATAATATGATATTATAATATACACTTACCTATATATATATATATTTGTATAGATATAGAGAATATGACCCCATAGAGGATGTAACTCTAATATAAATAACAAAATTTATATAAAAACCTAATTTTAGGATAATAAAAATATTATATGTGTCTATAAAAATGATATGTAATGTTTCTATTAAAAAAATAATAAATAGAAATAATAACCTAATTTAGGGAATATAAAATATTATATGGACCAATAAAGATGATATCTACCATATAATATAAAAATAATAACCTAATTTAGGGAATAATCCCAATTATATGGACCAATAAAGATGATATGTACCATATCTAGTTCAAAAAATAATAAAATTTATACAGAATAATCTTTAGCATATAAATATATATGTATAAAAGAATAAAAATATGATATATATATTCTAAAATATATATCTATATCAATAGACCAAAGTTGTAATTTTTTTTATTTAATAATTATTAAATATTAAAAATATAATTTATTTATTATAATATAATTTAAGAAATAAATTATTATTAGATTAGAAATCTAATCTAATAAGGTAGATATAGTTTAAAGGTAAAACTGTTATCTGTGGCATAACCTATCTTAGTTCGATTCTAAGTATTTACCCAACTCAATACACCATTAATTATATTTCTTATATAATTAATGGTATTCTAACAATTTTACTGGAGAGTAAAACACATACTTTAACTTTTTTAAACGCCATTATGTATCAATCAATTTAGATATTACTTTTACTTAAAAGTAAAGAATAATTCTAATTAAATATATTAAATAATATTCTAAATATTATTACTCAAAGTTTATTTTTAAACTTTAAAGCATAGGTGTAGGTTTCTTTTGAATTACCTAAAAAAACAAAACAACAAATAATCTTAATCCATGGTAAATTTTCTTTTAAATAATAATAATAGATACAGATCTAATAAATTGATTTTTAACTTAAATCAAAAACTTAATAAAAGAGAGATTAATAATCAATCTCTAAGTCCTAAACCAGATAATATAAACCAAGGGACTATAAATCATAATATACCAAATATAGCTACTAAATCTGATGATATAAATAAAGATACGATAGATACTGTTCTTGATTATATTAGTGATAATAATACTAATCAAGAGTTAACAGTACGTCTTAAAAGAAAATCACATGACACTTTATCAGAGGAGAATATTTTTACTAAAAAAGCTAAATTATCTCATGAAGATGATAATACATCTGTTAATGATAATATTGAATTATCTCATGATAATACATCTGTTAATGATAGTATTGAATTAGATACTAGTGCACCGCATGAAATCACTAATATTCAAATACCAGAGGATACTACTATAGCAGAAACTGCATCTCAACTTGAGACTAAAATTGATATTTTATCTAACTATCTAGTGTCTCATGGACAAATAAAAAATGAAGCTTTTAGATTAATAGATGAAATAGAAGAAATTTCTACTTTATTATCTGAATTTATGGCAGGTGTAACAGCTCAAGTTAAAGAAATAGAACAGAGTATATTTGCTCAGACTCGAAATATTGATGTAAATAATTTAGAAGATAATGAAGATATACCTAGGTTAGATGATAGTGAAAGTTCACGTTCTGACTCTTGAGATAATAATTCTGAGCAAAATAATTTAAATGATAATTTGGATCCAAATATTTTAGATGATGAGCAAAATAATTGAGATAATAATTATGAGCAAAATAATTTAAATGATAATTTGAATCCAAATATTTTAGATAATGATTTTGAGCCTAATATTTTAGATAATAATTTTAACCCTAATATTTTAGATAATAATTTTAGACCAGATATTTTAGATTCTATAGAAGATAATTTTGATTTAATATCTTCAGATGGTAGTTCTATATTTAATGAGCCTATTCAAGATATAGGTATGGAGCCATTAGATAATGGTGCATTATCTAATAACGTTATATATAGTGATCAAATCCGAGCTGATCATATCATACATAATAATTACACTATTGATATGAGAGGTATAGATAATGTTGATTATCGTATGGCTTATGAGTATATAATAGATTGTTTAAATAATTTAGACAAATTAATAGCTGAATATAAAGCGTTAGAAGCATTAGAAAAAATTATCTTACCTCTATGTAATGAGTTTGATATTCAATACGAGCTTGTAGGGGAACAAATCTCAAATATAATAGAAATGTTGAGCTATGTTCACTAAATAAATATTTAGATAAAATATTTAACTGTAAATAACTATATGTAAATATAATTTAACTTTAAACTATGTTACAAGCAGCTAAAATTATAGGTACTGGTATGGCCACAACAGGATTAATAGGAGCAGGTATAGGTATAGGTATAGTTTTTGGTGCATTAATATTAGGTGTAGCAAGAAATCCTTCTTTAAGAGGACAATTATTTTCATATGCTATATTAGGTTTTGCATTTGCAGAAGCAACAGGATTGTTTGCTTTAATGATGGCTTTTTTATTATTATATGTAGCTTAAATTTTAAGCTATATGTATTAATGTCAATCTTATCAATATATTTTTTTTTAATTTAATAATAAGTTTTATTATTAATTTTAATTTAAACCTCTGTAAGAAAATATTAATATAAAACTTATATCTTATAAAATTTTAAACCTTTAAATATGACAACAACAACTTTTTTTTTATTTTTAATTCCAGTATTAGGTATAATATTATTATTAATTAATTTAATACTTTCACCACATAATCCTTATCAAGAAAAGGATAGTGCTTTTGAATGTGGTTTTCATTCTTTTTTAGGACAAAATAGAACACAATTTAGTATTTCTTTTTTTATATTTGCTTTATTATTTTTACTATTTGATTTAGAAATTTTATTAGTATATCCTTATGTTGTTAGTGCTTACACTAATGGTATTTATGGTTTATTAATAATGATAGTATTTTTCCTAGTATTAACTTTAGGTTTTGCTTTTGAATTAGGTAAAAATGCTTTAAAAATAGAAAGTAGACAAATATTTAATTTTAATATAAAATCTTGAAATGGTTATTCTTTAATATATAAGTAAATTATATATTAATAATATTTTACTTATTATTAAATTAATAAAAAAATATATAGGGTTAGTAACTTAATTGGTAAAGGGTTTTCTTGTCAAGAAAATAGATGCCGGATCGAAACCGGTCTAACTCGTATATGTATATAAGATTACATATAGTTTACATAAATTAGTATGATAGATTCTAACTATAATAAAAATAAAAAAAAAATGTTTTTATATAATTATATTTCTAAATTACAATTAGATGCTCCAACTCCTTGGGGTTTATTTTTCCAAGATAGTGCTTCACCTCAAATGGAAGGTATTGAAGAGTTACATAATAATATAATGTTCTATTTAGCTATTATATTATTTACAGTAACATGGATGATGATTTCAATTATAAGAAATTTTTTAGCTAATAAATCACCTATTGCACATAAATTTATGAATCATGGAACTTTAATAGAGTTAATTTGAACAATATCACCAGCATTTATATTAATATTAATAGCATTTCCATCATTTAAATTATTATATTTAATGGATGAAGTTATGGACCCTTCATTAGTTGTTTATGCTGAAGGTCATCAATGATATTGAAGTTACCAATATCCTGATTTTACAAATGTAGATGATGAATTTATAGAATTTGATTCATATATAGTGCCAGAAAGTGATTTAGAACAAGGTCAATTTAGAATGTTAGAAGTTGATAATAGAGTTATTATACCTGAATTAACTCACACTAGAATTGTTATATCAGCTGCTGATGTTATACATTCTTATGCTTGCCCTTCTTTAGGTATTAAAGCAGATGCTTACCCTGGTAGATTAAATCAAGCTTCTGTTTATATAAACCGTCCTGGAACTTTCTTTGGACAATGTTCAGAGATATGTGGTATTTTACACAGTTCTATGCCTATTGCTATACAATCAGTATCAATAAGAGACTTCTTATTATGATTAAGAGAACAAATGGAAGGTTAAATATAAAAGAAAATATGAAAATGAAAATAATAAATATATAATAAAAAAAAATACAATTAGATATCTCTAGGTAATAAATACTAGTTATATCTAAATCCTAAATCAGGAAAAAAAAATTATAAAATATTTAACTGTAAATATCTATAGGAAAAATAAATAAATAAAACAATTATGGTAATGACATTAAAAAGTTACAATCTTATATTTTTAACAAATATATACTTAGAGTTATCTCTAAACCCAAAAATAGGTGATAAATTATATTTTATATATAGAATTATATTAATAGTATTATCTATATATAGTTTTATATTTAATAACTCTACTTTTTTACTAGAATTATTAGGTAATATTAATAATGATTATTTAAATCAATTACATGAAGATTCCTTTATAAATATTAAAGATAATATGTTTAAACGTTTTAGTGATAGTGCAGGTCAAGGATCTAGTGGTGATAATGGTCCACCTGGACCTAATCCTAATCCATTTTCAGGTAAAGAACCTATGTATGAAGTTGAAAATTCAAGACAACGGGAAGAAGAGAATAAAAAACGGTCAGATGAACCTTTATCTAATGAATCTACTAGTAAACAACATGGATATAATAAACCATACAAAGGACCATTAACTGGGATTAAACATAATATGCAATATTACTATGATGTTGAAAAGAAAGTTTGTGTTATGCCTGAACTTCGGCATTTTAATGATAATTGAGTAATAGCACGTAAAAACCCTATACGTGTATATAAATATAAAAATTTAAAATATACTCATGATTTGAGTTCTCCAGACCCTTCAAAACATTATTGTTTGGTAGAATATTCTGATGGTAGTACATGTACTATATACGATATAGCTACAATGGCAAAGCATATAGAATATCATAGGGCATTTGGATCTTAAATAAAATCTACGAATTTTTATAATAAACATTATAATGTATTTAGAAAAGGAATCTTTATTAAATTATTTTAAATAAATGTATTAAAATAGAGATATAATAATAATAAAAAAAATAAATAATTTACATTCTAAAAGTAAATTATTTATAAAAATATGTTAATTCAATGGTAGAATAACGTGCTACGGACACGTAAATATAAGTTCAAGTCTTATACATGTTTATATAATATTAATTAATATTTGTAATAATTATATTTATATATGTAGTATAGATAAATCAAATAAAATTTTATATAAGTATAATGAATTTTTCAATATTTTTATTTGTCATAGGGATATTAGGATTTGTATTAAATAGAAAAAATATTATATTAATGTTAATTTCTATAGAGATAATGTTATTATCTGCAACATTTTTAATATTAATCAGTTCACTTAGTTTTGATGATATATTAGGACAAACTTTTGCTGTATATATTTTAACAATAGCAGGAGCTGAATCTGCAATAGGTTTAGGGATATTAGTAGCATATTATAGATTAAGAGGTAGTATAACAATACAATATAAATAAATGTATTTAACATTGATAATTTTACCATTATTGGGTTCAATAGTATCAGGTTTCTTTGGTAGAAAAATAGGTATAACAGGATCACATATAATAACATGTGGTTCAGTAATAACTACAACATTTTTAGCTATAATAGCTTTCTTTGAAGTAGGTTTTAATAATATACCGGTAACAATAAATATAGCTAGATGAGTAGATGTAGAATCACTATATGTATTATGAAACTTTAGATTTGATTCATTAACTGTATCTATGTTAATACCAGTATTAATAGTATCTAGTTTAGTACACATATATTCTATAAGTTACATGAGTCATGATCCACATAATCAAAGATTTTTTAGTTACTTAAGTTTATTCACTTTTATGATGATTATACTAGTAACAGGAAATAATTATTTAATTATGTTTGTAGGTTGAGAAGGTGTAGGTGTTTGTTCATATCTTTTAGTAAATTTCTGATTTACTAGAATAGCAGCAAACCAAAGTTCTTTATCAGCTTTATTAACTAATAGAGTAGGTGATTGTTTATTAACTGTAGGTATGTTTACAATAATATGATCTTTTGGTAATTTAGATTATAGTACAGTATTTGCATTAGCACCTTACTATAATGAAACTATAATTACATTAGTAGGAATATGTTTATTAATAGGTGCAACAGCTAAAAGTTCTCAAGTAGGTTTACATATTTGATTACCTCAAGCTATGGAAGGTCCTACACCTGTTTCTGCTTTAATTCACGCTGCAACTATGGTTACTGCTGGAGTATATTTATTAATGAGATCTTCACCTTTAATTGAATATAGTTCAACTGTTTTGGTTTTATGTTTATGATTAGGTGCTATAACTACAGTATTTAGTTCTTTAATTGGATTATTCCAACAAGATATTAAAAAAGTTATTGCCTATTCAACTATGAGTCAATTAGGTATGATGGTTATAGCTATAGGTTTATCTAGCTATAATTTAGCTTTATTCCACTTAGTTAATCACGCTTTTTATAAAGCATTATTATTCTTAGGTGCTGGATCAGTTATACACGCAGTAGCTGATAACCAAGATTTTAGAAAATATGGTGGTTTAAGAGAGTTCTTACCTTTAACATATTCAGTTATGTTAATAGCTTCATTAAGTTTAGTAGCTGTACCTTTCATGACAGGATTCTATTCTAAAGATTTTATTTTAGAATCTTCTTATGGTCAATTCTATTTATCAGGTACTATAGTTTATTTTGTAGCTACTATAGGTGCTATGTTTACTACACTTTATTCAGCTAAAGTTTTATATTTAACTTTCTTAGCTAATCCTAATGGACCTTTATCTAGTTATAAACATGCTCATGAAGGTGATATTTTCTTAACTTTACCTTTAATTATCTTATCTATTTTTTCTATATTCTTTGGTTATTTAACTAAAGATATTTTTATAGGTTTAGGTACTGGTTTCTTTGTAGATAATAGTTTATTTATTCATCCTAGTCATGAAATTATGTTAGATACAGAATTTGCTGTACCAACATTCTTTAAATTATTACCATTTATATTTACAGTTTCTTTAAGTATTGTTTCTGTTTTATTTTCTGAATTCTTACCTAAATTACTTATTAACTTTAAATTCTCAAGATTTGGTTATAATATATTTAGTTTCTTTAATCAAAGATTTTATATAGAATTATTCTATAATAAATATATTGTAGAAGGTGTTCTTAAATTAGGTGGTCAAACTACTAAGAGTTTAGATAAAGGTTCAGTAGAATTCTTAGGACCTTATGGTTTAGAAAAAGGATTATTATCTTTAAGTAATAGTTTAGGTAAATTAAGTACTGGTGTAATTACTACTTATGCTTTATATGTATTAATAGGTTTAATGTTCTATATATCATTAATATATTTCTCTTATAATGATAATAATTTATTTATATTAGTTATATTTACTTTGTTTGCGTTATTAAATAATAATTTAACATCAACTAAATAATAATTTAATATCTAGTTAATAATAAAAAGTTATTATTTACTTAATAATAAGTTATCATTTATTTAATAATAGCTTATTATTTTTTTTATAATAGATATCTATAAATATCTATTATTTATTTTATTTAATTTAAATTTATTTATATTTTTTATTTAGATATGCTTTTATCTTCAATCTTCTGTTTAATATTATCTAATGCATTGTCTTTTAGACGTGATACAGCTATTCTTTATTCAAGAATAGGTATTATAATATTATTTTACTGTATTTATTTATGTTATAATAATTTATTTATAACATATTTAGATAATGGTATAGGGTTGTTTGGTGGTTTATTTTATACATCACCTATAACACAAACATTTCACATATTAATATTTATTATAACATTATTAATACTGAATTTAACTGGTTTTTATCCTAGAAAACTTATATCTAGTCAGTACTTAAGTTTATCTAAATTATTATTTACAAAATTACAATTTGTTAAAAACATTGCTGTATCTAATATAATTTTAAAAAAAGGAGAACAATATACAATATTAGAATATACATTAATGTTATTATTTATTGTAATAGGTAGTTTATTATTAATATCTAGTAGTGATTTCGTATCTATATTTTTATCTATAGAATTACAAAGTTATGGTTTATATTTATTATGTACTATGTATAGAAATTCTGAATCAGCAACATCTGCTGGTTTAACTTATTTTTTATTAGGTGGATTAGCATCTTGTTTTATATTATTAGGTATAGCTTTAATATATGCAAATTTAGGTGTAACATATTTAGATAGTTTCTATGTTATAAATAATTTAGCAGGTGTATTAGATCAACAACAAATTACTACTTATATACCTTATTGCTTATTATTAATAACTATAGGATTATTATTTAAAATATCAGCTGCACCATTCCATTTTTGATCACCTGATGTTTATGATGGTATACCTACTATAGTTACTACTTTTGTAGCTATTATAGCTAAAATTTCTATATTAACTTTATTATTACAATTAGTTCATTATACAAATAGTATATATATTACTACACAATATACTTGAACTACTAGTTTATTAATAAGTTCATTATTATCTTTAATAATTGGTACTGTATTAGGTTTAACACAATTTAGAATTAAAAGATTGTTTGCTTATAGTACTATATCTCATTTAGGTTTTATGTTATTAGCATTAACTATTAATAGTGTTGAATCTATACAATCATTTATTTTCTATTTAGCTCAATATAGTTTATCTAATTTAAATGCATTTATTTTATTAATAGCTATAGGTTATAGCTTATATGCTTATAATGATAAAAATATTAATCATAATAATTTAATAGATAAAAATAATTCACCTATACAACTTATAAGTCAGCTTAAAGGATATTTCCATATTAATAGTTTCTTAGCTTTAAGTTTAACTATTACTTTATTCTCATTTGCTGGTATTCCACCTTTAATGGGATTCTTTGCTAAACAGATGGTATTTTCTGCAGCTTTACAAGAAGGATTTATATTCTTAACTCTTATAGGAGTATTAACTAGTGTTATAAGTGCTGTATATTACTTATTTATAGTAAAAACTATGTTCTTTGATGGACATTCTTATACTTATTTTAGTAGCTTAAAAGATTTAAGAATACCTGCTCTTATTTTACAAAAAAATAAAGTAGTTAATAAAATATATTTTAATTCTAATTTTGCTTTATCTAGTTCTTTATCTATAACTATTTCTATTTTAACATTAATTATACTTTTATTTATGTTTATGCCTAATGAAACATTACATTTGTCTAATATATTAGCTATTGTATTATTTATTCCTGTTAATATTTAAAATATATATAAAGCTTTTATATAACAAACTTACATAAATTAATATTAAGTAAAAATATATAATTTAAATATATATATATAGATCCATGATTACATTTATTAAGAATAGGAATTCTAATTTCTTTTCCGGCTGCTTAGCAGTTTTTAATTGAACAAACCCATATAAATATATTTCTTAATATTTATTTATATTTATTTATATTAAAATATAGCAAAATAAAACATAAAATAGAACAATAACAATAAATATATAATAAAAATATGAGAATTCTTAAAAGTCATCCTTTATTAAGATTAGTAAATTCTTACTTAATCGACGCACCAACACCAGCCAATATAAGTTATTTATGAAACTTTGGTTCATTATTAGCAATATGTTTAATAATACAAATTGTAACAGGAGTTACATTAGCTATGCATTACACACCTAGTGTAGCTGAAGCATTTAATTCTGTTGAACACATTATGAGAGATGTTAACAATGGTTGATTAATACGTTATTTACACGCTAATACAGCTTCAGCTTTCTTCTTTTTAGTATACCTACACATAGGTAGAGGTTTATACTATGGATCATATAAATCACCAAGAACATTAACATGAATTATAGGTACAGTAATCCTTATAATAATGATGGCTACAGCTTTCTTAGGTTACGTATTACCATATGGTCAAATGAGTTTATGAGGAGCAACTGTTATTACTAACTTAATGAGTGCTATACCTTGAATAGGTCAAGATATAGTTGAATTTATATGAGGTGGTTTTTCAGTTAATAATGCAACATTAAACAGATTTTTTGCATTACACTTTTTATTACCTTTCGTATTAGCTGCATTAGTATTAATGCACTTAATAGCTTACCACGATGTAGTAGGATCAGGTAATCCTTTAGGTATATCAGCTAATTATGATAGATTACCTTTCGCTCCTTACTTCTTATTTAAAGATTTAGTTACTATATTCTTATTCTTTATAGTATTATCTATATTTGTTTTCTTTATGCCTAATGCATTAGGAGATAGTGAAAATTATGTTGTGGCTAATCCTATGCAAACTCCACCTGCTATTGTACCAGAATGATATTTATTACCTTTCTATGCAATATTAAGATCTATACCTAATAAATTATTAGGTGTTATAGCTATGTTTGCTGCTATTTTAGCTTTAATGGCAATGCCATTAACAGATTTATCAAAATTAAGAGGAGTACAATTTAGACCTTTAAGTAAAATTGCATTCTTTATATTTGTAGCTAATTTCTTAGTATTAATGCAAATAGGTGCAAAACACGTTGAAACACCATTTATTGAAGTAGGACAAATATCTACTGTATTATATTTTGCACACTTCTTTATAATAGTGCCTGTAGTAAGTATTATAGAAAATAGTTTAGTAGAGTTAGCTACTAAAAAATAATTAGTATATAATAATATTATTATACCTATTATATATATATATAATTAATATTTACAAATTAAAGGAGTTTGAGTAGAAGGTTCTGCGTTTCGATTGCAAATCGAAATAAAGGGATTCGAGTTCCCCGAACTCCTTAAATAGCTATGTTTGTATTTAGAGTATATTCTTCTAAATCTTATACAATTAGTTTATATATAATATTAACCTATATTTTTAGTTAAATTATTAAATAGCTATATATATATATTAAACATAAAAAGTTTCAATGTATAATATTGAGTATATTTATTAAATATTTATATATATATAGAATAAAAACTGCAGGTTGTTAATTACAATTAATATTAATATAAATATTCTATTGATATATATTGTTATAATAAATAATAAATAAATAAATGATAAGTATAATTTCAATTATTGAAGGGCTATTATTAATAGTACCTGCTTTACTTTCAGTTGCATTTGTAACTATAGCCGAACGTAAAACTATGGCTTCTATGCAAAGAAGATTAGGTCCTAATGCAGTAGGTTATTATGGTTTACTACAAGCATTTGCTGATGCTTTAAAATTATTATTAAAAGAGTATGTAGCTCCAACACAAGCTAATATTATATTATTTTTTATAGGACCTATGATAACTTTAATCTTTTCTTTATTAGGTTATTTAGTTGTACCATTTGATAGTGGTATTTTTGTATCTGATTATAGTTTAGGTATGTTTTATATGTTAGCTGTATCATCTTTAGCTACATATGGTATATTATTAGCAGGTTGATCTGCTAATTCAAAATATGCTTTTTTAGGTTCATTAAGAAGTACAGCTCAGTTAATTAGTTATGAGTTAATATTAAGTTCTGTAATTATATTAATTATCTTATTAACAGGTAATTTAAATATGATTACTATTGTAGAATCACAAAGAATAGTTGATTTCATATTACCATTATTTCCTTTATTTATTATATTCTTTATAGGTTCTATAGCAGAAACTAATAGAGCTCCTTTTGATTTAGCTGAGGCTGAATCAGAACTTGTTAGTGGTTTTATGACAGAACATTCAGCTAGTGTATTTGTATTTTTTTTCTTAGCTGAATATGCTAGTATTATATTAATTTGTGTTTTAAATAGTATTTTATTTTTTGGTGGTTATTTATGTATTATACCTGTTGAATTTATAATAGATATATTATATAATATATTTGGTATAAATAGTTCTATATTACAAGATATCTTTGTTAATATTTCTTCATCTCCTTTAAATTTAGCTTTTAAAACTGCTTTATTAATATTTGTATTTATTTGAGTTAGAGCATCTTTCCCTAGAATTCGTTTTGATCAATTAATGTCAGTTTGTTGAACTGTATTATTACCTTTAATTATAGCATATGTTGTTTTAATACCTTGTGTTGTATTTGGTTTAGATGCTTTACCTACAAGCTTAATACTTTAATTTAATATTTATTATTAATTTTGTTTACTTTTAGTTAATATTAAATTATATAATCATATATAGATTTATTATGTAACTTATAAATATCAATATAGTATGTATTTATGTATTATAAAAAAAAATAATAATAAATTATAATATAGTATTAACTGATATATACTTAAGCTTTATAGCATATATAAAGTGTAACAAAAACAAATTAATGTTTTTTTAAGCAGAAAGTATATATATATTAAAAATTAAATATGTCCTTATTATTATTATTAATTCCATTAATAGGAATAAGTCTTGTAACTCTAGAGACTAATTATGGTTTAAGTATAGTAAATAATATTAAGATAAAATCTATAGCTTTAACTACAACAATAATAAATTTAATTGTATCATTAATAATGTTTATACTTTTTGATTTTAGTAGTAAACAATTTCAATTTATTGAAGAACATTACCAAGTAAGTTATTTTGATGTATATTTAGGTGTAGATGGTTTATCAATATATTTTATACTATTAACAACTATAATAATGCCTGTGGCTATTTTATCTAATTGAAATTCAATACAATCTAAAAATGTATTATCATTTGTAGTAATTATGTTATTATTAGAAACATTATTATTAGCTGTATTCTTAGTTTTAGATGTATTATTATTCTATATCTTTTTTGAAAGTATATTACCTCCTTTATTTTTATTAATAGGATTATTTGGTTCAAGTAATAAAGTAAGAGCTAGTTTCTATTTATTTTTATACACTTTATTAGGATCATTGTTTATGTTATTATCTATAATAGTTATGTCTTCTATTATGGGTACTACTGATTTTGATGCATTATCTAAAGCAAACTTTAGTTATATAACTCAATTATTTTTATTTTACGGAATATTTATAGCTTTTGCTGTAAAAACACCAGTTATTTTTTTAAATACTTGATTACTAAAAGCTCACGTTGAATCACCATTATCTGGTAGTATTATATTAGCAGGTATAGTTTTAAAATTAAGTTTATATGGTATATTTAGATTAATGTTACCTTTATTACCTAAAGCTTCTTTAAACTTTACATATATTATATATGTAATAGGTGTAATAACTATAATCTATGCTAGTTTTAGTACATTAAGAACAATAGATATTAAAGAATTAATTGCTTACTCTTCTGTATCTCACGCAGCTGTATATTTAATAGGTGCATTTAGTAATACAATACAAGGTATAGAAGGTGCAATAGTTTTAGGTTTAGCTCACGGTTTTGTATCACCAGCATTATTTATTTGTGTTGGAGGTATTTTATACGATAGATCTTCTACTAGATTAATTACATATTATAGAGGTATGGCTCAAATTATGCCTATATTCTCTATATTATTCTTTATATTATGTTTAGGTAATAGTGGTACACCTTTAACTTTAAATTTCATAGGTGAATTTATGTCATTATATGGTGCATTTGAAAGAATGCCTATATTAGGTATACTAGCTAGTACTTCTATTGTATTATCTGCAGCTTATACAATATTTATGTATAATAGAATAGCTTTTGGTGGTTCTTATTCTGTATATTTTGTAGAAAACATAGGTGATGTTAATAGAAGAGAGTTTATATTATTATTAGTATTTGTAGTATTTACAGTATTATTTGGTATATATCCTGCTCCTATATTAGATGGTTTACATTACTCAGTTTCTTCTTTAATTTATAATATAAATTAATATAATTTATTTATTCTAATAATATTTATTGTTTTGTTTTATTCGAATCAATAATTATGTTTATTTATCTTCTTACTAGCTCAATGGCAGAGCAGAATACTTCTAATATTTTGATCCAAGTTCGACCCTTGGGTAAGAATTGTAATAATATTATTATTAATATTATTATTTTAGCCTTTATAGCTCAATGGTAGAGCGAGATACTGTTAATATTTTGATAGATGTTCGATTCATCTTAAGGGCTTATTTTTACTTTACCTTATAATCTAAAAAAAGTCAAGATATATTAAGAAAATATCCATATAATAGATAAAATACAAATATATGCCACAATTAGTACCATTCTTTTTTGTAAATCAAGTAGTATTTACTTTTGTTATATTAACAGTATTAATATATACATTTACTAAATTCATATTACCTAGATTTGTACGTACTTTTATTTCACGTATTTACATAAATAAATTATAATTATATAAATTAGTAGTTGTATTAAATATATAACTAAAACATAATAATTTTTTATTATTATATATATCTCTATCTTAATAGAGTTTCATTAGGTAATGAAAAAAATAAGTTAATATTTATATATATCTTATAAATAAACAATAATATGCGTCATTTAGATTTTGTATTAAGTCCATTAGACCAATTTGAAGTAAGAGATTTATTTTCTCTTAACGCTAATTTATTAGGTAATTTACACTTATCATTAACAAATATAGGTTTATATTTATCAATTAGTATCTTTTTAATTTTAACATATAGCTTATTAGCTACAAATAATAATAAAATAATACCTAATAACTGATCAATAAGTCAAGAAAGTATTTATGCTACAGTACATGGTATAGTAGTAAACCAAATTAATCCTAATAAAGGACAAATGTTCTTTCCATTAATGTATGTATTATTCATATTTATTTTAGTAAATAATTTAATAGGATTAGTACCATATAGTTTTGCATCTACATCACACTTTATATTAACATTCTCTATTAGTTTTACTGTTGTTTTAGGTGCAACTATATTAGGTTTCCAAAGACATGGGTTAAAATTCTTCTCATTATTTGTACCTTCAGGTTGTCCTTTAGCTTTATTACCTTTATTAGTTTTAATTGAATTTATTTCATATTTATCTAGAAATGTTTCATTAGGATTAAGATTAGCTGCTAACATATTAAGTGGTCACATGCTTTTAAGTATCTTAAGTGGATTCACATATAATATTATGACTAGTGGTATAATATTCTTCATATTAGGTTTAATACCTTTAGCATTTATTATTGCATTTTCTGGTTTAGAATTAGCTATAGCATTTATTCAAGCTCAAGTTTTTGTAGTTTTAGCTTGTTCATATATTAAAGATGGTTTAGATTTACATTAATATTATAGTATATTTAAAGTATATAGATATATATATAATATCTAAATATAAATAATTTATATTATTATAGTTAGATATTATAATAATTTTTTAAAGATATAAAAATTTTATGAAAAGAGGAAAGTCCAATACTTATTAGGCATATACACTTGAATATTTTTATTCAATAATTATAAAAATATAAGGATGTTAACAGAAACTAATATTATTCTAAAATACTAATTAGTAATAATAAAATAATAGCGAACAAGAATCCTATGTTAAGTTTTTATTTAGAATTATTAAAGTTAAACAGAAACTGGCTTAATTATATCTTTAAATAATAACATTAAAATTGATAATTTTATAGTTATATATAAAACAATATAGATGTGATGTATGCATTAAAAATAAAATAGAGAGTTTGATGATGGCTCTAACTGAACACTGTCCAAGTACTTGACACATGCTAATCGAACGACTAATTAGTTTAATATTATTATATAATAGTTAAATTAAATAGTAGTGGTGTACAGGTGAGTAAAAGATAAATTGGCTACCTTAAAGTAAGGGAAAAAATCCCTTATAACCAAAGGTTGTTTTAAAATAACCGCTTTAAGATGATAATTTTTATCTCGGTGAGTAGTAGGAAAGGTAATGACTTTTCTAGCAATAAACCGTAGTCGTAACTGGAAAGTTGATCGACCACATTGGGTCTGAAAAAAACCCAATGCTTTTATGTACAGCAGTGAGGAATATTGGTCAATGGCCGAAAGGCTGAACCAGTAACTTGGAAGAATGATAATGTTACCATATATCGGTACATTCGCGATTAACTCGCATAAAATTCTAAATAGATTGTATATAATGACATAATCTATTTATAAGTCTTGACCAAACTACGTGCCAGCAGTCGCGGTAATACGTAGGAGGCTAGTGTTAGTTATCTTTATTGGGTTTAAAGGGTAAGTAGACGGTAAATTAAACTCTAAACGAGTACTTTTTTACTAGAGTTATATGAGAGAAGGAAGAATTTCTGGAGTAGAGATAAAATTTGATGATACCAGGAGGACTGTCAACGGCGAAGGCGTCCTTCTATGTAATAACTGACGTTGAGAGACGAAGGCTTGGGTAGCAAACAGGATTAGATACCCTAATAGTCCAAGCAGACAATGATGAATGTCATACATTAGATATATATTTAATGTATAAACGAAAGTGTAAGCATTCCACCTCAAGAGTACTATGGCAACATATAAACTGAAATCATTAGACCGTTTCTAAAACCAGTAGTGAAGTATGTTATTTAATTCGATGATCCGCGAAAAACCTTACCACAGCTTGTATAGCAGATTATAAAAAATTGTTACAAGCGCTGCATGGCTGTCTTTAGTTAATGTCGTGAGATTTGGTTAATTCCTTTAATTAACGAAAACCCTCACTTTATTTGTTTATATAAAGTGGTTCGCTACTACATCGGACCAGATAAAAGGGATTAAGACAAGTCATTATGGCCTTAATGCTGTGGGCTATAGACGTGCCACATACGCCTTTACAACGGGATGCGATATTGTGAAATGGAGCTAATCCCCAAAAAAGGAAATAATATGGATTGTAGTCTGTAACTCGACTACATGAAAAAGGAATTACTAGTAATCGTGAATCACCAACGTCACGGTGAATTTTATCTTAGTTAGGTACTAACCACTCGTCAGGCGCTGAAAAAAGAAGATGCAGTAAGTTTGATTTTTTCTGTGTAAAGTTATATATATTTATGATATATAAATATGCAGGATAGTTTTCGTATGCAAAACTTTGATTGGTGTTAAGTCGAAATAAGGTTCGTGTAATGGAAATTGCACGGGGAGTATAAATTTTAAAAAAAAAAATAATAGTATATATATTATCAAATCAAAATATAGGTATATAACAAATTGGTTCAATTCCAGTAAAAGATTAAATATATATATATAATAGGGAGGTCCCGTGAGCTGGTTAACGGGTTGAGCTGTAAACTCAATAGCTATAAGCTATCGAAGGTTCGATTCCTTTTCTCCCTAATTAGATCTTTATCTAATCCTATCTAGACATTTATTATTATTTGTATAATATGTTAATAGATTTAGTTTTTTTTATTATGAATAATATATTTTTATTAAATGATTCTATTACTAATGGATTTAGAATAGAATTTGTAGATATTATTTATTTAGTATCTATTTTATTAGGTATACTTACTATAAGTAGTAGAAATCCTGTAGTATCTGTTTTATTTTTAATAGGTTTGTTTGTTAATGTTGCAGGTTTATTAATTTTAGTAGGATATAATTTTATAGGATTAGCTTATATGTTAGTTTATGTAGGTGCTGTTTCTATTTTATTTTTATTTATTTTAATGTTAATTAACATTAGAGTTTCTGAATTATTTAATGATACTAATAATGATTTACCTTTAGCTGGTTTAACTATTATTATTTTTTATTATATAATGGCACAAGTATTACCTTTAAATTTTACAGAAAATAGTATTGTTTCTTATTTATCTAATTCATATTCTGATATCTATAATGTACAATTAGATAATGAATTATTTAATATAGTAGATTTAAAACAACAAATTGGTTATGCAAGTAGTAAAAGTTGAGATAATTCACTAATAGAACCTACACATATAGCTAGTATAGGTAATATTATGTATACTAGTTATTCTATGTGATTAATTATTACTTCTATTATTTTATTATTAGGTATGGTAGGTGCTATAGTTATCACAATAAAACAAAAATAGAAAGATAAAGCTTAAACAATTAATTATTAAATTAAAATATGATATATAAATCAAAAAGTAATTTTCAAAATCATCCTTTCCATTTAGTATCACCGTCACCTTGACCATTGTTTACTAGTTTGTCATTATTTATATTAACAACAACTACAGTTTTATTTATGCATGGATTCCCAGGATTCCAATATTTAGTAGTTTTAGCTGTAATTAACGTTATTTACGTTATGGCTTTATGATTTAGAGATGTAATTTCAGAAGGAACTTATTTAGGTAATCATACTAATGCTGTACAAAAAGGATTAAACTTAGGTGTAGGTTTATTTATTATATCTGAAGTTTTCTTCTTTTTAGCTATATTCTGAGCATTTTTTCATAGTGCAGTATCACCTAGTGTTGAATTAGGTGCACAATGACCTCCATTAGGTATACAAGCTGTTAATCCATTTGAATTACCATTATTAAACACTATATTATTATTATCTTCAGGTGTGACAATTACATATGCTCACCATTCTTTAATACAAGGTAATAGAAAAGGTGCTTTATATGGAACAGCTGTAACAATTATATTAGCTGTAATATTTACTTTCTTCCAAGGTGTTGAATATTCAGTATCTTCTTTCACTATTTCTGATAGTGTTTATGGTTCATGTTTCTACTTTGGTACTGGTTTCCACGGTTTACACGTTATTATTGGAACAGCTTTCTTAGCTGTAGGATTATGACGTTTAGCTGCATACCATTTAACAGATCACCATCACCTTGGTTACGAATCAGGTATATTATACTGACATTTTGTAGACGTAGTATGATTATTCTTATATATTTCTGTATACTACTGAGGTTATTAGAAATAAATATGTTTATCTATCTATTTATTATACCTAAGGTATAATATCTAAAAATAGAGAAATAATAAGATATATTTGCTTTAAATTAAAAAAAAAAAATAACAGGTCTATATAGACCTGTTATTTTACAATATAAATTATATATTTATTATATTAAATAATAATTGTGCATTAAATGTACGAATGTAATTTAACTAATTCAAATTAAAATATAGCGATCTGATCTTTATTTAGATTCTAGTAAATATTTATCTTTTAGAGACTTTAGTTTAATGGTAAAACATGTGACTTTTAATCATTATAATATGGGTTCAAATCCCATAGGTCTTAATAGATTATTATAATCTGAGTTCAAATTTCGAAAATGACTATAAGTTA
>CAKMRK010000162.1:0-16273 GCA_928213465.1 Penicillium sclerotigenum | reverse complement strand
GGGAGGATAGAGAAGTTTCGTCACGATATAGTTAAGCTAGTGACGAAAGCGAGGGCTCATAACCTATTAGGTAGAGAGGCCAGTACGACTATGTATGAAGCAATAAAGTGGACTAGAAAAACTGTCTATTGTGCGTTGCGTACTAAAAGGGAGGAAACTATAGGAGGTGAGACTAGAAGTGCTAGGAGATAACCTGTGGTCACATGACCACTTCCAACACTCTCATTATCGTTCTGGTAGCCTCCGGTAATGCAAACTTTGTTTTCCTGTGAATGGCGGTTGCAAAATCCCTTATAAAGCCTAGTATCGTGTCAACTGTGGGCTACGAAGACTTATAGGACTCAGGGTTCAAAACCCCTTTTGTAGGTGGGTTGGTGCCTGAATGCCTGACTCTAAAACGGCAGAAAAATTAAGATACCTGAATTGCTATTACACATGGCTTAATAATCAAAAGTACACTGTTCTGGTCGCGTTTGTAAGTCCAAAAACGAAGCGTTTGATCCCATAAAATCCTGGTATCTCCATTTTCTGGGTGGTTGATAAGTGTTGAAAATGAAGCTTTGGATCTCTATAAAAATTGATATATCTCCATATTCCTAGGGGTTTTGCAAGTCCAAAAATGAACCTTGAAGGATTATGATAGCTGTCAAGTTTCAATATAGACTAGTGTTCCGGGCCGGGATTTTTGACACTTGTGCACCACCTAGAAAATGGAGATGCCCGGATTTGTATGGTGGGAATAGCATCATTTTTGGACTTGCAAACGCGACCAGAAAATGGAGATGCCGGGATTTGTGTAGAGGCCAAAAGCTTCATTTTTGACAACTATAAATTTACCATACAAGTATTGAGCGGTGTAAAAAGCGGTGCTAAATAAGGCATTCAGCCACCAACCCACCTACAAAAGGGGTTTTGAACCCTGAGTCCTATAAGTCATAAGTCTTCGTACTGTGGGCCTTTCTCCTATCCGACCGTACATCGCCTTTGCACTCCACTCAAGAAATGCTCGGCATGTTTGGATATTAGGGGGGTTGATAGCTATGGGATGTAGTCCTATGAATCTTTGAAAATTGAGATTTAGTGTGCTTGATTCCCGCAGCTCTAGAAATTACATACTTATCGAACATATCCAACTTGTCGGCGTAACCTTCCTCTGTTCGTGGTAATACGGTGCGTAAAACTGTATCATTGCTGTGCTCGTCCAAGTCGATAACATGGTTCATGTCCCGCGCTGGGCGGCTCTTGGTACGCATTTTGCTTGGAGTGATGGAAAAGGAAAGAGAGAGACCGGGAGGGGGAAGAAAAGGAAAGAGAGAGGTCGAGGGGGGAAGCCAGTCGCTTACTAGGCCTTCCACCAAAATGCGAGAATGTACATTTTATGCGCTACCTGAAGATTCAGGTGAATAATATTCAGGTGGGTGAATATCTGCCTGAGCGGCCTGTGACCATCGATATACTTATCACTATTGTTTGTTTTTTTGATTCCATCTTTGATAAGACTGTATAGCCCAAGGTGTTGTAGTGTAATTTTTAGAAATCAGATTTGCGCAGAAGTTGTTTTTTCTGTTAGAAATCTGCAGGTCCTATGGAGAGCACGGAAGAATATCTGACATCAGGATGAGTCGTTCACCAGGTAGACCTCAATTCTAACGATAGCAAACTAGGTTACTTTCAACTAGATACGTCTCTATTCTCTATTTCTCTATACCCGATACAAATATAACCTGATCTCAACATGCAAGCTGCGGACGAGCCGACTCAATCAAAAATTGATTTAACCCTGCCTGAAGAGAAAACTCAAGATGAAATCAAGCTCGAACAGAGTGGAGATATTGATGCTCTTCAACGGTATCGGCGGCATGTGGTTCATCAAATGGAGTATTTCTACACTGATCGAGCGCTTGAGCTTCTCCGGATAGAAGAAGACCTTCGAAGTACTGTCCAGGAAGAGCAAATCCTCGCTAAGAAGCCCGAGACCACGCATAGCTGGCCAATCTATAGGAATGATATACAGGCTCAGCTTCAGGCTTTAAACAAGAGATATTGGTTGCTGGAACGACAGTGGTGGAAAGTCCGAAACTCATTTGTGGAGGGACCGCTAATACGAGCATTTGACCTATGGCGATCACATCCTCTATGGTATATGCACCGAGTTTTGGTCGAGGATTGCGTGAGGAGGGGAGGGTGCTGTAGCCGTAGCTGCGGATGTTGCGTTAATCGTAAGATTAATACGACACGACAGCTTGGAGCTGGACATTGTACGGTGGTATGTGGATGTTGTTACCAAGCTCGGGGGTTTGAGCTCACAAAAAAAGAAAAGATGGAATTTCTTACGGATTTTCATATTGTGAGAGACGCTAGTCTTTACCGTCTGAGGATCAATCGAGTTTCAATATGGGGAATATCTCTTGATAGTCACGACAACCCTTTTGATATGATTGTAATACCCCCAGGATGTGAGAAGATTGGTTTGAAAGAGCAGATGGTAAAAGGCAATGCTGAACAAGTCGATGAAGAGTTTATTTTTATTGAAGAGGAGAAGGAGGAAGGTGGAGCGTCAGGCTACTAGGTGCCCTGCTGGATTTCCAGAGTTTCTTATACAATGTAATTCTTTCTTTTGTCCTTGTTTTGTCCTTGTTTTGTCCTTGTTTTGTCCTTGAATCCCCAGATTTAAACTGGCAGTATACTATTCCTTCCTATTTAGGGACATTCGTGCCTACCATTGTAGTTCACGTCGACGTGAATCTTGCTACCTTTCTCCCTTTCTACCTGCTGTAGCGTAGACTTTCTGATTCTGTAAACTTCGTAATCAACATCAAATCCCAACCTTTGCCATCGTGGGTCTCACCAGCACTCTTTCCAGCAGTCCTTTTAAAGGTATATTTTTGCTAACATGGGCTGGTCTGTCTAAGATGTCTCTTGTGGATGCTGCGCCCGCTAGCGAGTCTCCCCCGCCCGCCGATTACCTTGCCTGTCTGGAGGCCTTGGTTAAACGCCTGTTGGCTGCCCTCCCCCCTCATCAAGCCCTCCCGTTTCTGTGGGAGATTTTTTTTCTCTATCTGGCTCTATTGGCGACATGGCGCTTTGACTACTTGTGCCAGCGACTGATCGACCAGTATGCCTCATATTTTACATTGAACTCTGTGAAGCCGGATACTTATAAAAATTACAGTTACCTTCCACCACTGGAGCTCCCGCGGTCGGAAGCTGCTAAGAAACGTCCTGCCGAAGAGTAGAAGGTAAGTCCACTATGTGTTTTGTGTGTGCTAAATTCTAGATATACCATTTACCGAAAATATACATACCTATATATTATTACGTCGAGATTCCTCATGTTCGTGATTTCCCATTTGTTGACGCAATGGGCTTGTCTGGAAGTGCTAACAAATCTTGCTACAGATTGGAACAAGATATTCTTTTTTATAGATAATATGCGGGCTCTCTTTATACTTATAGAGAGCAGGGTTTGAAACGAATACAACAACCCATTTTTACTTCAAGCTGGCTCTAACCTCCTTCGTAGCACGTAATGAATATGAAATAGGCCCATTGCACTTTTAAATTTCCCAGATAAAGTGCGGCTAAATATTTTGTATGGAAATCATTGGGTTCTAGCTGCAATTAAGAGGTCTGCGCTATTACCAGCCAGTTCTTTCAAAGAAAAGAGTGCATTTCATTTAAGAAAGTAGTTTATAACTATAGCTAGACTCTATTCGTAGTAATACTTACCACCCGCTAGATTTCATTACTATAATCCCCGGAAACTATAGTATTAGCTATATATTCTAACGTTAGGTTATGTTTAGTACGTATGTTACTCGTGATAAAGCGAGGTTAAAGTGATAGAAACGGAGGGGAAAAGAAGGGTACTTATACCTTTTTTTTTTAGTGGTTGAAAACTTCAAGGCTAATATCGTGGAGAATTAGAAGAAGAACCAAGTTCCATTTAAGGAGATCAATTGAAAACAAATGAAATTTGATGAGCCCAATGCTTAGTATTTCGATGCTCATTAGTCTCGGCGATGGTGTCACATTAACGGAACAGTTCCGCACGCTATCAATCAAAGATATAAAACATCTGGACACCTGCACCTAAACAACTTGACTCCCAAATTATCTGCATCGACATTGGAACATTGGAACCCAATTGCTCAGTTATATCGAAGTTTCATCGGCCATGACAGTTCAACCCTCAATCCACGAGCCCGCAACTGCTGATGGCTGGCATGGCGTCATCCCAAGTGAGGAATTCCCCGCCGAAAAAGGCCGTTACCACCTCTATATCGGTCTCTTTTGTCCCTTTGCCCATCGCGTAAATTTCGTTCGTCATCTGAAAGGCTTGACCGAATTTATTGACATCAGCATTGTCAAGCCATACCCCAAGGGCGATGCCAAAGGTTGGCCAGGATGGCGGTTCCCGGTCACTGATGACGAGTATCCCGGTGCGACAGTTGATCACCTCTTTGGTGAAGACTATTTGCACAAGGTCTATTTCCGAGCCGATCCGGATTACAAGGGACGGTATTCGGTACCGTTGCTGTGGGATAAGAAGACGGGAACGGCGGTTTGCAATGTATAACAATCTAACGAGTCTGAGCGAGTAAACGTACTGACCGGATATGGTCATTAGGAAAGTGCTGAGCTTCTTCGATGGCTCCCCACGGCGTTCAATGAGCTACTCCCACCGTCGCTCGCTACAATTGACCTCTACCCGATACACCTGCGAGATAAAATCGACTCAGTCACCTCATGGATGCAATCTGACGTCAACGCCGGAGTATATAAAGCAGGCTTTGCACCCTCACAGGAAGATTATAACAAGAACGTCATTCCTGTATTTGGAGCCTTGAACAAACTCGAGAAGATTATTGCAAAGACTGGAGGCCCGTTTGTGCTCGGTCGGGATTTGACCGAGCTGGATATCCGGTTGTATGCGACCTTGATCCGTTTTGACACAGTGTATGTGCAGCATTTCAAGTGCAACCTAGGCACAATCCGACATGATTATCCAGTTTTGAACAACTGGCTCAAGGGCATATATTGGAACGTCAAAGCGGCGAGGGACTCGACAAACTTTCTACATATCAAAGAAAATGTATGTTGACATGCCGTTTTGGTAGTTAATGGACACCAACTGACTTGATACAGTACACAAAGAGTCACGCGGATATCAATCCAAAGGCAATCACTCCTATGGGTCCTTTCCCTGATGTCGAGGAGGGGTTTAAAGAGGATTGGAGCAAGTTGGCTGTTGGCGGGGTCAAGCACCCCGCTGTGTTAGAATATGAAACTACGATTCCTGATATCTAGTGATTAATATTGGCTGTCAAGGTGATCAATATCAACTTATGTATGATCGTGCGTGAATTGCGCCTCTTGGGTCGTTTTTCTTCGCCTTTCTGTATAGACGTTTCATTTTTGCTTTTTTTTTTGGTTCTTATATTTCCGAATCATTTCGAATGTTGAAACAGACCTTCAAGATGCTAGCACACTCAAAAATGCCCTTGAATGGGCTTGAATGGGTTACCAAAGTTGTTTTGAGTGGAGAAGGTTCTCCCAGGACATGAACATCGAAAGGAAAAAGCTATACAAGGGGTCTGGCTAGCGTGTCGCGTTTTATTGAGCCTGCTTACGCTGGTCGCTCCGCTTGGGACATTAGTAAGCACCCTGGGGATTGGGTCAGGGAATCTGCTTATGTAATGGTCCCTGGCCAAATCAGGTTCATCAGGGACGTGCTCAATTCTACTCAGTGAGCAAAAGCGGCGAGAGGCTGAGCACTAGAACGGAAGGAGACTCCAAGAGTTGGCGGACATTATCCGATATACTCCGTACTTGTCATCTAAATAGAACTTGTCATTTGATGGAACCTAAGAGTCTTGATACTCTCTAGTTATATCTAAGAAGACATCGACAAGGAACTTCTAAAAACACATCGGAGTGTTCTCATCTGTAGCATCCGATAAAATCAGTTCGGGCCAAATATTCAAGTCTTATGTATGTCAAAGACAAAGGCGACTACCCTTGTGTCACATGAATCCGTGTAGAAGTAGAGTGAGTTCATTGCATTCAGAAAATGTAAGCTACCTAGTTAGATCCCCGCAAGAAATAAAAGATGTCTATGAAAAATACAAAGGTCTAGGTAATTGACCTAGCCCAGGGTGAAATAAAAGGGGAAATGCAAAATATTATAAAACATGGTCTCTATACAACCTGGCCGAAAGCGGGAATCAAAGTCTGTGCCAGCCAGAAGCTGAAGACCAGCTTGGGACCTGTCATCAGCAGCTTAGGAGTCAGACCCTTGAAGAAGCTGGTAGGGCCCTCATTCTTGAGCATCGTAGAGACGATCTTGAAGCCAGACTCGGGGTTCTCGAAGTTGCGGTTCTGGATACGGGTCTTGATGACATCGAGGGGAGCGGACACAACCAGGGAGGCGCTAGCACCGCAGACTGAGGCGACGAAGTTCTGGCCCCAGGTGGCAGTGTTGTAGTCGGTCAGCTTGTAAATCTTTTCCTTGGCGAAAGCAGATCCACCGAAGAGCTGTGACAAAAAAAAGTTAGTGATTGTTTAGTGATGGCAGACCGGGGGGGGGAAGGCATACAGCGAAGGAGCCAGGGGCGTTACGGGCGGCAGTCCAGCCAGCACCACGGTACAGGCCCATACCCTCATCGGCAACAATCTTGAAAAGGCCACGGCCACGGAAGGCCTCGGGGTTAGTCTGACGCTTAATCTTAAGAACATCCAGAGGGAGCAGAACGATCTCTCCAATGCCGATCAAACTAAACGGGTTCGCGTCAGATGTATCCTCGCGCTGCAATTGTTCAATTGTTCATACCTTCCAGCAGTGGCGTGCATAATAGCCTTTCCGGTACCCTTGCCAAATGCCTTATCGAAGTCGGCACCGTGGTGCTTAGCGAGGTAATCGCGTGCGAAAGGCTGACCGCCATACTTGTAGATGCGCTGGAGGACCTATAGATTTGAAATGGCAATGAGCTGGTTGTTCTCCTATTCTTTTGCTGTCGATGATCGTCACGAACCTTGTAACCGGCAGCGTATCCCAGACCGGGGAACAGAGAGGTGAACTTGCGACCGATTGTGGCATTGACGTGCTCCCTGAAGACAACCTCCTTGAAAGCAGTAACGCTGGTAATCTGTCAAGAATCCGGTCAGCAATAGATACAGTTTCGTCAAACAATCCGAATCTCACCCGGGTCTGGTTGCTCATCAATCGCTTGGCGGTGGTGTCAACCTATGGACGTCAGTGTCTGGTAATCTCTCTCGAATCGGAGGAAGGTCGTACGGGGTGGAAGATCATCAACTCAGCAATACCGGCAGAGCCTAGAAGAGTCACAGATCAGTTCATGAGTTCGTGTTTTGGACATCGGACGACTTACCGGAACCGAGAAGACGAGCAGTGGCAGACTCTTTCTTGACATCTTTGGAGGCAGTGCCAGCACTGGTAGCAATAGTAGGAGACATGTTTTTTTTCCTAATTGTATAAATCCCAAAAAAAAAAGAGCAAGAGAATGAGAACGCCGATGATTCAGGAACATGTGCTAGTTAAATTTTATCGCGGATTTGGCACTAGTCCCGTTTTGGAGCCGCCATCGGAGAGCCAAGGAGTTGGAACAGAGATGATCCCCCATATTGTATGTTGTATATTGTATGTTATATGTTGTATGTTATATGTTGTATGTTATATGTTGTATGTTATATGTTGTATGTTATAGTAAATGTATATATCCCATATTTTAATACTAATTCTATTTACCTTTCATTCTAAGAATAAGTAGGATTCAAAAAGTACCCGGAGAGAATGGTTTGTATTGGGACAAGTTCCTAGATTGCTACCAATGCAATATCTATATCTGACATTCTATCTACTGGTGCCCGCGATATTTAGACCGCGAATTTGATCTATATTTGGGTTATCCGGGAATTTCTGGTGATTGAAAGTGTGGATGTGAGTATGTGAGTTGAGGACTAACTCTCTATTTCCAAGTTATTGGAGAGTCAATGCTACTAACGTGATCATGTTATCGGCATCGCTGAAGTAGTCTTGTAAAATTTTATATAAAAAAAGGCCCCTAGAAACGGGAGGACGAGTGCGGACTCGACATTTTAAATTGCCAGCACCTTTTTTACGCCTACTTTCGTTCGAGTTTTATGCAATTCCTAACTTCAGTTTCTAGAGCGAGCCAGTCCTCGCCATATCCCTAGAAGGTAGTGAAGTTGGAAGTTGGAACCTAACGGCCTATAGAGGCAAAGATTCGCGGTTGAAGTTACTATATACTGCCATAGATAGTGAGTGTTCCAGCCAATAAGAGTGACATGTCGGTCTTTTGAATATCTATTCCTGTCACTCGGGATTACTTTCTTTTTCCAGGACCGAGAGATACCCAGAATAGCCAATGACAATGAGCTTCTGCTATCTTTTGCGATAAAAAGGGACAAAGTGGAGTGGAAGTTAAGAACTGGTAGATCTACTAAAAAAGAATTAACAACCCCCGTTTACCCCGTTCCCCCTTGTAGATTCGACAACACAACACCAGATAATCAGCGAGAACAATACTTTATAACTCCAACTTTTTCGATTGCTGACATTTTTTTTCAATCTACTATTCCTTCATACGGGAAGAAATATAAGATTGTGCAGGTATAACAGAGTAGTGGATGATTGTGGCTTCTTACGTTGGACCCAACCCAGTACCTTACACACTCTAAATCGGTTTCTGTTATCATATTTACCCACACTGTTAAATATGACCATTCTTCCGAAGCAGCCGGAAAGCTGGGAGGCCAAAGCCGCTATCCCAAGAGCGATCCGTGATGAGTCCCTCGCTAAAGTCGTACCTCCGTTGAAGGGCTTGCCCGACGTTCTACAGCAGTACTCGAAAGACATTCCAAAACAGGTTCTCACTCCTAGAGAATACGACCTCACTGAGAATTACTCTGTCAATGAGCTGCTTGCCAAGCTTCACAGCAGGGAGCTCTCCTCTGAGGAACTCACAAGAGCATTCTTGCGTCGTGCTGCTGTAGCACAGGTGATGACGAATTGCCTCACGGAGCTGCTCTGGGACGACGCAATCGAGCGGGCACGCTACCTCGACTCTCTTCCGGCGTTAACCGGACCACTCCATGGTTTGCCCATCTCTACCAAGGAGCACCAAGGTACAAAGGGTAGCAACAAAACTGCCAATGCATCTTACGTTGCATATGTCAGCAAACCCCAAGGTTCTACCGTCTTCTACGATATCCTTTGGGATGCTGGATGTGTGTTCTTCGCCCGTACAACACAGCCCCAGACGATTATGCACCTTGAGACAGAGAGCAACATTTACGGCCGAACAGTGAACCCATATAATAGGGAATTGACCCCCGGTGGAAGTAGTGGGGGGGAGAGCGCCTTGATTGGTATGCGAGGCAGTGTTCTGGTGTGTGAATCTCTAACAATCCATTACATTTGGCATAACACTAACTTCCGAAACAAGGGTGTGGGTGGAGATATCGGCGGTAGCATTCGATGCCCAGCTGCTCACTGTGGAATTTACGGGTTTAAGTAGGGGGTGCACACTCTACAACCAGTCTGCTTGACGCTAATCAATCATTATAGGCCGTCAGCACAACGACTTCCAATCTCTGGTGGAACGAGCCATATGTTGGGAAAAGAATCTATCCTTGCCACAAATGGTCCCATGGCAACTGATCGTGATTCTTTGGAGCTTTTCATGAAGGTTGTTCTTGCTGCAGAACCGTGGAGGCTGGAGCCATCGATACGAGTTGCGCCATGGACACCCCACCAGTTTACTCGACCTCTGAAGATCGCTGTACAGTGGTGGGATGGGGTTGTTAGGCCTCACCCACCTATGATTCGTGCACTTTGTGAGGTCTCAGAAGCTTGCAGAAAAGCAGGAATGACGGTTGTCGATTGGAACTCTGAATCTCTGAACCATCAGAAGGGATGGGAGATACTAAGTGGTCTATACTTCCCTGACGGCGGAAAAGAAGTCCTTGGCTTGCTTGAAACCGCAGGAGAACCGGTCTTGCCTTTGACGAATTTTATAATCACGGAGCAACCAATGGTCAAAGATCTCACTATACAAGAGATGTGGAAGGCAAGTCTCTCCATCTGATTAAATTCGTACTATACTAAGATAGTCTTTTTGGTAGTTATGTGCCGAGCGAGATGCTTATCGTACTTCGTATGCCCGTCACTGGACTAGCACCGGTGCAGAAGACGGTCAGGAAGTGGATGTCATACTTTGTCCTCCATCCTTTGGTGCTGCCACACCCCATGAAAAGTCACGCTATTGGGGCTATACAGCCATATGGAATCTTTTGGATTACCCTGGTGTTGTTTTTCCGGTTACAAAGGTTAACCCTGGGAAGGACAAAAAGGATTTGAGCTACGTGCCAAAGAACGCCGAAGATAGGTTTGTATACGACTTATATGAGCCAGAATGGTACGAAGGTTGCCCAATTAGTTTACAGGTCGTTGGACGCCGGCATCTTGACGAGAAGGTACTTGCAACTCTCAGGGAGATAGAGAGAGCAATGGGAAGGGATGTGTGAGATAGAATGGTAACATACTTTCAACAATATCATTCCTATGCAAGGATTTAACTCGCGATTCTGATCGGATGTTCCAATACTCATTGGTCTTCATCTATACGAATCAGATGTTAATCTACTCAGCTGTGATGTTGTCCGGCGTGGCAAGTATGTCCTCGGATAGTAAGTCGCGACCAAGCATTATCCGTACAGGAGATGTGAGGGTCCAGATTTCAGCTCGAAACACAAACTCCACACCTGCAACGAGCTAAATGTCAAATGAATAAGATCGGCAATATTGGGCCTGATGGCACCGACAAAGTTTCTCCGCCATCCCAGTTTTGGTTCCGTCCATCCGTAGCTAAAGAGAGTTATTTATATCGTTATAGAAGAGGGTAAGTACGTTAACACTATTAAGGGCGCCGCTGGTCGAATATTAACTAGCAAGCTAGTTCATCCTATCTTAAGAGGTAGCGTTGCCTCGGCCAACGACTGAGAGAACGCTCGCCTAATCGTTGGTAGCTAAGGGGTAGTTTTAATCTTTTCTATATGGCCCTGGGATCGGGAACGTCCAAAAGTGGTGTTAGTGCTTACTTTAGTAAGATTTATATAACCTTAATTCTTTTTGTTGAAGTGATATTCTACAGGGGAGACGTCGGGTTCTAAGCGCTCCTCTACGAATTCGGGCATGTCTACATACTCATCACTCACATCATGGCTAAAGAAATCATATTCTCAGGTGTAAACACTTTATCTAGCCTGATCTGTGGTTTGTTTCCAGGTCGGTGCCCCATCCTTGACAGAACAACCAAAACATAAGAAATTTGTCAAAAGAATCCCAGAATATTACCACAACCGGAAAAAGCTCATAATGATTGTAGTTGCAGCTAAAGAGCATAGTTGCCAAGCAAAGTTAGAAAGAAAATGCGCAGAACACCGAATGAAACGCCAGTGACCCAAAACCAGTATCCCAAGGTCGCAGAAGCCTTCTCACCTGCCCGTTCATCCATCATTGACTCACTCATGCAGGTAAGAGTCGTCGAACAGCAAATCAGATGAGAGAGACTGGACAACCTCTATAGGTCACCGAATGTGTTCTCGCCCGAGTATCTAACCGTTATGTCAGTATGATTTCATTTATTAACGCAACCAAAGGGGAATCATACGTGATGTACAAGAAGCCATCTTCGTCCTTGTGCTCTTCGTAGATGCTGCTCATGAGCGCAGCAGTTGGAGGGAGGACCTCATCAACGAAGATGAAGATAGCCTTCTCAGGGGAAAGCTTTATGCGCTTGCGGATCACATAGACAAATTGTCCAACAGTGAGGTCGGCAGGCACTAAGTACTTCTTCTTGTCGATGGTGGCAATATCCGACTTCTCGACCTTCTCGCAGATAACCTGGAGGTTGACAAGTCCGTTAGCTACCGAACAAGCGGTGAGGGTCCGAGAGGACCACCTTCTTCGGGGGAACTCCCTGGAATCAAATATACTCACAGGAATCCGGTCGGCGTATTTCTGGCGGATACGCTCAGCCTCAGCCTTTCGCTTCTCGAAAGGGTGCTCGTCCTTGAACTTGGATCGCATCGTGACTGATAAGGGTCGATAAGTGAGAGCGGGTCGGGTGGAGAGTAAGTAAGATCAAAACACCAGGAAGCTCTGGTGCGAAGTTGGTAGCAGTAGTGGTTTTCTTGATGAAAAGCTCCGGATGTAAAGTATCTAGTGGAAAGTAGAAAGAGAGAGATGAAGAGGGGTGATAGAGGATGACAAGGCGACTCCCCCCGCTGACGTTACGGTAATACCATCACGGGATCTATGGGCGGTGAGCCAATAGTCACGCGGCAGAAATCAGATGTCTCGAGGGTTCTGCTCACGTGGATATAGGAAGACATACATATTATTTACATACTATATCAATGGTTTCCTAGAGTTCTCAATATACTCGTCGGACATCCAATATCTAAGGGAAAGCAATCTTACCAATACCGGGGCTTACATGTACCTCCCCGTTGGTGCCTAGCTGCCTATCTCAACTTCCCCGGCGGCTTATCGTGCTTATCTCATCCAACCAAACAGATCAAACTCATTTCTAAGACAGTCGTACGATTCGAGACCGAGGTTGCGTGGTATTTCGTTGAATTACTGAGTCAATTCAACTTCTTCCTCAAATCATTCTTTTGTACGGGTTTGGGTTATCACTCTCTCGCTTTTGGTCATTGACCTCTTCGATACTTTGTGCTGGCAGCCATTCGCGCAACCAATTATATTTCAAAAATGGCCACCCGAGCATACACGCCTCTGCGGAGGTCACTGGGGCAGTTGTCTGCTCGAAGCACTCGCATTGCCAGTCGTCATGCTGGACCCTCGTTTCGTGGATATTCCACTGGGCAGAAACCGCGTGAACCGAAGCCATTCACTGTCTGGCGGCCCTACTTGCGCCTCGCGTTTGGCGTGCCTTTCATCGGCGGAATTATATACTCAATGGTATGACACGGCGCTTTAGGACATAAGGAGGCCAATTTGCTCATTTATTCCAGATGACAGAAGAAGTCACAGAACTCGATGCTCCATCCATGGTTGAAGTAGATGAGGCCCTGAAGCAATCATCGAAAATCAACGAGTCCTCACCGATGCGGTTACGGATGGAAAAGCTCATCAAGCAACACCAGCAGAAGATTATCGAGGAGCTAGGCAGAATTGATGGGCAACAATTTAAGGTCGATACCTGGTCGCGCCCCAATGGCGGCGGCGGCGTTTCGTGTGTGCTGCAAGACGGAAATGTCTTCGAGAAGGCGGGCGTCAACGTCTCCGTGGTGTACGGCAAATTGCCCCGGCCAGCCATTGAGAAGATGCGTGCCGATCATAAGTCCTTTGTCGGCGCAGATGTGGACTCGCTAGATTTCTTCGCCGCCGGTCTCTCACTAGTCTTGCACCCACACAATCCCATGGCCCCAACGGTGCATCTCAACTACCGCTACTTTGAGACGTCGGATCCCAAGGACCCGATCAATGGGGACAAGAACTGGTGGTTCGGTGGTGGCACGGATCTGACCCCGACCTACCTCTTCCCGGAGGATGCTCAGCACTTCCACAAGACCATTAAGGATACATGCGACCGCCACGACGCTACATACTACCCTAAATTCAAGGCTTGGTGCGACAAGTACTTCTACATCCCCCACCGTGGTGAATGCCGTGGTGTTGGAGGTATCTTCTTTGATGACCTCGACGCCAGCTTCCTTCAGACTTCCGCCGGCTCCTCCTCGAACCCGCAAGAGACACTTTTCTCCTTCATTTCAGACAGTCTGGCATCTTTCCTTCCTTCCTACGTGCCCATCATTGAGCGACGCAAGGACATGTTGTACACCCCAGAGCAAAAGGAGTGGCAGCAGCTTCGTCGGGGCCGCTACGTAGAGTTCAACCTTGTCTATGATCGTGGAACTAGCTTTGGCTTGCGCACGCCCAATGCTCGCATTGAAAGTATCTTGATGAGTCTCCCACGTACCGCCAGCTGGGCTTACATGGACCCCGTCTCCGGCACACGGACAGAAAACATGCCTGTGGATGAAGATGACCTGACGGAGGATAAGACCCGCGAGAAAGAGATTATGGATGTGCTCCGCCACCCGCGACAGTGGGCATGATTGATTCATATGCCATGCTCGGTGTATAGTGTAGTGTGGTGTTGTCTTGATTTATAAATGTATACTACCTTAACAAACATGTAGACTAAATTTGAATGATTATTGAGCTAGATATCTCTACAGTCATGCCCACAGCAAGTCCAGATCAAGAAACATTTAGGATTCAATGTTGAGACACAAGCCCACGACGCGGCCTTGCCATGTCTTTTTAGGTGTGTTTTCAGATGTTTCTGTAGATATTTCTTTGGATGTGTGCAGAGGCGGTCGGGAGCAATTTGTCAATATATGTATAACCAGGGAAGTGCTCCAGGGCTATATTAGCTTACCACGCTGGGCTTTCATACTTGTTTATGGCATGTTCCTTTTTTGTTCATGTAGCTATATTCTTTTCAACACTTCATCGAATTGGTAAGATGGCCGAGTTGGTCTAAGGCGCCAGGTTAAGGTATACCTTAACTCCACAACTAGCAATAGTTTCCTGGTCTCGCAAGAGGCGTGGGTTCGAATCCCACTCTTATCATATCCTTTTTGATTTTTTTTGTTTTTTTTTTGTTCATTCCACCTCCAAACAAGCCTTTTCCACTTGCTTTTTTTTAAATATATATATGTATAATGAGACATGTGCTAGTAATGACTTGAAGTATTGCCTAAGTGTAATTTGAAAATAGAAAGTGTGCTGTTACATATAACCATTTTCAACAACGTTGTTACTACCCTTTGCTAGTAATTATTTATATCATGCAGGTCGTAGTATATTTTAACGATCTTTGCCTCCACCTACAAAGTCAACAAGCCAACGACTCATTCCTATACCCGGTCATGTATATTGCCTGGTGCAGGTAATCAGTAATGCGAGTAGCAGGGGAAAACCACACGGGGACTGTACAAGGACACCTTGGTTGTTTGGCCCTATGACAACGTCAACCCCGCCATGGGAGCATAAGAACCAAATCGCCTGCCCAAAAAGCTTTTGAATAATTCATATACCCAGTTCACCTACCAATCACATAGGTCCATGGGAGCCACTCTACACATATACGGCGGTACATGCGGCAGGGCCAGAAGATGCCACACACGTATAGACACATAGTGTATTGACGTTACACCCCCATGACTACTGCAGTGATAACCCCCACGCCAGCCCCTCACTGCAACCCACGGAGAATCAAATCTATTCAACCTCAAAGTTAACGGGCATAAAGAGAATTGACATAAAGATGCCACCACGGCGCGTGCGGAGTATCCCATGCTCCTCATGTACTAGATTGTTTGCCGACAAGCGGGCCCTTGATGCTCACTTCAACGATGTTCACCGGGAGCGCCCTGTTCCCACTAAATCCCACCCAACGAGCCAGAAAAGCCCGAAGCCCCTACAAGGTATTCATCTAGCGCGCGAGTCCAATAGAACCGATACCACGGAAGCCCGTGAGAATGCTGACTGTCTAGTGCGTATTGTTTGCTTTGCACGCTCCTCGTCTTGCTATTCCCAGGAAGAGGGGGGTCAATGTGAAAGTCCACGCCTAACCATATATATATGGGAATTATAGTTGGTTCCGTTTCAAGGGTCCACAGGCGCCTCTACAACGAAAACCTCGTCGACGCAACCATCCGGAGATGTAGCCGGGCGATGGGGGAACTTGATACAATTTGTCCAAGAGTCAGGAAAAGCAATCGACGCACCTTCTCCAACCAGAAGAATAGACACGGCACCAAGCTCAAACAGGAGACAAAGTTCACAATCGAAACGGAAACGGAACCAATCTCAGCCAAACCAGAACCCTAGCATGGCGCAGTGGATGGATATGGATGACGACCAGAACTGGGGCATCTGCGACAAAGAGTGCGGTTGGTGCGGACATTGCATGGACGGCATTGATATTTGAACATTCGAAGGAATGTGTTAGACAGAGAAGCCAGTACGACTATGTATGAAGCAATAAAGTGGACTGGAAACTATCTATTGTGCGTTGCGTGCTAAAAAGGAAGGAAACTGCAGAAGGTGGGACTAAGTGCTAGGAGATAACCAGTGGTCACATGACCACTTCCAACACCCCCCACGACTAGTACTATAGTCGAAACCTTC
>CAKMRK010000152.1:0-13507 GCA_928213465.1 Penicillium sclerotigenum | reverse complement strand
TTACGTTTATTAAATTAGAGACGGAGACAATACCTATATTGTAGGTACTATTATTCTTTTGTCTTAGAAGACTTGGATTATCTCAGGTCGGGACTAACACTCTCTGTCACTATATGTACCCTTTAAATGTCTCCATCGTCATCTCAATGTCTTTAGTAGGATCTAGAGGTAAAAGTCAAACCATCACTATATTCTCTATTCATTTACTAGGTAGTCCATCGACTCATCCATGATTCAATATACCTCTGTATCAAACCACCAGCAACGGGATCCTCCACAAGGGCCAAAAATGGGCACTCTTGAACCGTAACCTCAGTTTGGAACGCAAGTTCAATGTCTCCATGCCCCTCTTTTCCTGCAGCAGAACTATCTGCCTCTGACTGGGTATACCCTGCATACTTAGACTTCCAGAAATCAACTAGTTTAACACTTGGATTCTTCTCCGGATCCTGCTCGCTATTCTCCAATCTCTTTAGCCACACCTGCGGAGACACAACTTCAAACTCCGGCAAGGCAGACTCCTGCCTCAAAGCAGGCAGCAAATCCCCCTTCCAGCTAAAAGTCCGCGGATTAACCAAATGGTACACCAAATTGGCATCCGAAGATGTGGCGACCCTCATGGCAATATCCGAAATAGCCCGACCACACTGATCAACAGGCAACCAACTAACCCGCTCATTAAGTTTCGGCAAAGCACCCGTCGTCAATGCACTTCGGAACATGAGCGCAACAGCTTCCGTATCATTCCATTGCGCGCTAACCGTATCGCCGGCAAGCTGGCCGATTCTTAAAACCCGGGCTTGCATGCCCGTCTGGCTCATAGCATTCCGGGTAATGTGTTCGGCTACCAGCTTTGACCTCCCATACCCCGTTTTCTGTGCGTGTTCCAAGTTCTCAATTATGATCTCAGGAACCGACGCGGGTCTGGGTGTGTTGCTTGCAGCGCTTACACTGGAGCAGAAGAAGAAGCGTGCAGGGGAGGGTAGATGAGAGCGCAGACAGAGGTTGATGAGGTTGTGTGTTCCGCGGATATGCTGCTGCTCGAAGGACTGCACGCCTAGGTTGAAGTTCACGGCCCAGGCACTGTGGATGACGCATGTCAAGGACGAGAGCAAGTGTTGCAGATCATGGTCTTCGAGACCGAGGTTGGGCTGTGACATGTCACCGGGGACGGCGTGGAGCTTTGCGGCCTCGGTATCGGTCAGAGTGATGTTGCGGTCAGATAATGATTTGTAGAGACAAGCTCCTGCCGCTGCTTGTCCTGGTGCACGCACGATTGCCCAGACTTCGGTGACTGTTGGTCGTTTCAGTAACTCTGAGACAATGAAGGCCCCCAGGTTGCCGGTTGCGCCGGTGACCATTACCACCTCTGTTTCTGGGTTTCGGGTGATGGATGGGAAATGTTGAGTGAAGTGAGAGTACTTTTCGATCATTCTACGCATGCAATGAAACTCATCTTCCTTCTCGAATTCTTGACCCGTTCGCAGCTGATAAAGGTGTTTTGCAAGTGCAGTGATGGTGCCTTTCTCGAACACAATATTCTGGGAAAGCTGATCTCCTTGCTCGCCGATATCAATGTAACGCATGATGTACCTCCAAATTTGGGTTGTCTGCAAGCTGTCAATTCCAGCCGAGAAGATGTCGGCCTCAGCACCGGGTAGTGGTACGCCCAAGTCTTCGCTGAATCTTGAAAGGAGCCAACCCTGCAGCTCTGGAATACTGAGTGCCAGGGAACCTCTTTCCTGACCACTCCCTTCGAACTTGGCATATACCCGCTTGATATCCTCCTCAAATTGCTGATAAACCTGAGCGCGTATGAAGGTTCCTTTGTCAGTTCTGGGGTATACAACATCAGCCCCCTTGATCACGACAAGCTCCTTGGGGATACGGGAGAATGTCTCGGCGCGAGAATTTGCCGCTTCAACAGCTGGCCAGATAGCTTCCAAAAATTCATCGTCGCTTAAGTGAGGCACCTTGCCAGGAGCACGGAAAATTAAAGCTCCAGGCACAGCCCGCTGGAAGCCGAAAATAACACAGTCACTCACCATAGGCTCTTCTCTAACACGACCTTCAATAGGAATAGGGAGCACCTTTTCACCGTTGACAAGCGTGATCCGATCATCTAGCCGACTCAAATACTTATAATAATTGCTCTTCTGTGGATCCGGGTGTCTGGTAAACAAATCGGCAGTTCTGAAAGAGTTCTCTGGGTTCTTTGCGCTATATGGTGGTTTTGAATTCGAAGGACCCTTGCTTGGCAGGCCATCCAACGCAACGCATTCAAAAACACCAGGCGATATCTCGTCCATCAGAGTGAGGTCGGCAACAGGACGGTGCAGTCGCATATACTGCCACTCTTTATCTTCCGGAGCTCGGAAAGAAGTCATAATTTGTCCTGTCTCTGTGGCTCCATAGTTGGCGACCAGATTCACACCCTGTGCAACAAGACGGTCGCCAAGATCGTCTGGGCAGCTGGAGCCACCATATAACACAAGCTGGGAGCTAGCCAGAGCCTGAATGCCTTCTTGCTTCTCTGCCAGCAGTTTGATCACATATGGCACGGCGCTGATTTGCTGCGGCTTGGCCACCTGGAGTGCATCGAAAAGATTCTGGTATGTGACTGGGAGAGAGTGGTTTCCTAGGTATGCTGGTGCTCTTGTAAACAATGCTCGCCCAAGCTCCATCAGAGCATGGGAGTGGAAGAGCGGACTGATAGTGAAGAGGCGCAGGCCGAAGCTCTTGCGGAAATTAGCTAGTGTTTGAAGGTTGGTAAGGAAAATCGGCTTGGGGAAACCGGTACTCCCAGATGAATGTAAGATCCAGGCAATCTTCTTCCCTTCTCGTGATGGATCTGCACCGGGACGTTCAAAGAGACGGGTTCTAACAGGACAGTTGAACCAGTCCTCTCTTTGTAGTAGAGAGAAGCCACTGCAACCAGGACGCTCGGTATCAATTTCAGTAACAACTTGCTGGAACTGTTTTGTATTCACAATCTGGTTGCAATTTGCCATCTTCATTAAGAGGGCATAAGCCGGGGCCGTAAGACGTGTAGACAAGAAAAGCACAGCATAGCCAAGGCGATTCAGCGCGAAGAAAGTCACCACAACCTCGAAGCTAGATCCAGCTAGCATAGCAACAACTGGTGCTTGCTCTAGACTTGGGTCCTAGCATGTAATTAGTTGATGTTCACACAGAAAAATAGCTGTCTTCTTACTGCGGGTACAAGCCCTTGCTGCATGTAAAAGCGAACAGCAACATCAGTATACCGATCGATGTCCCCGGCTGTGTGCTCCTCAAAGTCAGCCGCTCCAGAAATAGGGTAGCATACTAGAGGGCGTTGTGCCTCATCTGGCTGAGCAGCATGAGATTTCAAGAGGCCATCGATAGTTGCGAATTGTTCAAACGCCGGCCACTGGGAGTGGAGCGTGCCGTTCAATAGCCGAGTCGCGATATCTTTGGTCTGGAGTGGCTGCACATTCCCTTCAGTAGTCATGATGGCTACTGTATCCATGATAGTTGTGTAAGTTATAATCAGTAGTTTATTCGCTCAAGATGGTTTTATATCTGGCGGAAAAACCTCACGTTGGGGTAATCCCACGCCGGGTGCTTTTCCGGGTTTCCGACTTGATGCCACCGGAAAACACTTTCTCTGAGTGTTAGATATCCGCGCTATTTCCAGGTGTTAATTGGGACTTATACGAGCTCTAGTATAATTTGGCAGTACTTCAAGTATATGTGCGGTGTTTTAACAGCTCCGCAGTATAGCATGAGACCAGCCCTGAGTTGTTCGTGTTGATGAACCCGGATATTGTAATTCCGCAGCTTCAAGATTTGATATTGTTCATCCGCAAAACCCCGTCAGTTGTTTTGTACAATTCATGTCTATAAAGGATTCACTGTACATATATACATTCTAATATACAACGCAACACTTTAAACACTACACAATCGACCATTCTGATCCGGAAGACCATCAAGACTCTTCACAACCCAATCCTCACTGCCAACAGCAGTAGGCGCATAGAACAATCCAGTGGGGTCATACCGCTGCTTAAGTCTATACAAGCGGCCGTAATTGGTACCATAGAAAGCTTGCTGGAAATGCGGCTCTTGGATATCCGACTCGGACATGTACGCGCCAGAATCAGGGCAGACAGCGCGCCACTTGCCAACGACCTTGGTGAGACCATCCATCTTGACTTTAATATCTGCATTGGAGGTGGTGTTCGTCCAGGACGTCGATGTGATGGCGTGCATCAGCGTGTTGCGGAAAGCCGGGTTTGCCGAGTTCGAGGTGAACCCCTCTTGCAGCTCAGCTTTCATGTTGAATGCGAGCAATGCAAAGCCGTCAGTAATAGTGGCGCACAGAGCATTGAAGGTGGCATTGAGTAAGGCGGGGGTCTCCCAATTCGCGCGTGGGAAGAGGCGAGAGCCGGTTATCATGGTTGATGAGGCGACTACTTCGAGGGGGAATCCGGCGTTCCAGGCATCGTAGAAGTTGTCGTAGTATGTTGTGTTTGGCTGGAATGAGATGCCTAGCTCGTGGAGATCATCGTACCATGGCTTGACTAAAGCGTTGAACTCGTCCACAGTGTGGTTGACGGCGAAGAAGGGGTTCATTAGGAAGGTGAAGGCGTTGATGCCTGTCGGAATCACCCAGAAGTAGGCGTAGGTGCCGGCATCAGCGTGGGCCGGGAATCGCTCCAAGTATGATCGCACGCCGGCCCAGAAGGTCTCCACGGAGACATCCTTGCCAGTGGAGAAGTTGAATGTCGAGACGGTCACGCCAACCTTGGGGTAGACACGAGAGATGAGCGAAGTGACGACTCCGTAGGTTCCTGGTGGGAATTTGTCAGATGGAATCGCAAGAAGATGTAAGAGCACACATACCACCGCCACCACCACGCAGAGCCCAGAATAGATCGGGATCACTTTTTTCAGTCACTGTGACGAAGCGTCCATTGGCCAGCACGACCTCAAGAGCCAAAACTTGGTCAGCAGCCAGGCCGTACAGGCTAGACATGGGCGAGTGGCCGCCGCCAAGAACGTAGCCACCGGCAACACCGACAGTCTACGGAAGTGAGTTATTTCGCCAAATACTGACGTTTGTGGAATTATTAACCCACCTTGCCTTCGCCACCAACGGCAGTGAATCCAAGTTCCTGGCCCTTTGCATAGAGCTCAAACCCCTGCACGCCTGACCCCATCTTAACAGCTGGACCCTGATAGCCCGAACCACGATAGTTCTCATAATATTCAATGTCCTTGAGATGGTGGGTCCAGATACCCAAAGCACCAGCACCGGTTGATTTTCCATTGAAATCGTGGCCGGTGTTCTTAACAACTAGGCGGATGTTCGCGTTGCGTGCAAAGTTGACAGCAAGCTGGATTTGAGCCACATTGCTCACATTTACAGCATAGCTGCTGTAGCCACCCACTGTGCAAGATGCAGAGGCATTGGTAGTTGGCAGGCAGGTTCTTCCCTCGAATAGAGGCCACATTGCTGACGCCGGGTCCGCAGCACTAATCCTAGAGTCAGTATACAATGTCTATATTTCATATATGGAGTATAACTAACTGAAGATAAGAGTCGGTCCACTGCGAACTGATTCTCTCGCACTCCTCGCTGTCATATTCTGGCCATGAAGAATAGCAAGACGCCGCTAGGGGCACTGTCTTAATGAGCGCACCACCTAACAGGTTATCCAAGGTCGACCATGCAGACTGTGATGGCCACTGATGGTCACCGGGGAAGACCTTGCATTCCCCCGCACGTCGCTTGGTTTTATTTGTCTCATGGCTCCCAAATTTAACCAAGGCTGACTGCTGCTGGCTGAGCTTTGCAATGTCATGATCGGTTAATTGAATCTTCTCGCTGTCAAATCGCGGTGCGCCAGCTACAGAAGTAGTTGAATTCTGCCCAACATAGGCATCTCCGGGTGTTACTAGCAGGAGAGCACTGAGCAAAATGCCCGTCATGAACGAATAAGGGGCGGCCATGGTGGGCGTATGAAAAGGAGAAAGCTATAGCCGAGATCGGGAAGACAGAGAAAAGTGGCCAATGGAGATTTTTAAATCAAATCTCCGACAACACCAGCTCAAGCTGTACAACAACCTAGTACGATATATGGAGTACCCAAGGATAGTCTTCCGTTACCACAAGGTTGACATCCAAAAGAATAACCCGCTGACTACCTCCCCACTGCAATTTACAATGTCTCGCTCAAGCCCTCGCCCACTCCACCCCTGTGCGTCTCTTCCAACGAAAATCGACAGATGAAGCTAGAGCCACATAGGGCATTCTCTCCGGATCTCCCTATTTCGGTGGGATTTTTCCAAGCCACACATTATCCGTGATGCCCAATGCTTCCTTCCACGGGTTCTATGGAGAATTCAATACTCTCCAGCTAAGATTCTCGTCATTAGCTGTTTTTCCCATTCGGTATGAAGAAGGCAGCTGTGTCTGAGTCAATTCCACCGGTCGGAAGGATCGGAATTCTCTCCGCAGCTAAGGGTTGCGGACGATAAACACACAAGGACTAATGTGAAACAAGCGCTATTCCGTACGCGCGAATAGTCCTTCTTCTCAACTTGACTCTGATCAGGCCACCATTTGGTCTAACCCGACTCCATTCTCTACCCACCTTCCTCCACTATACTCCATTTGAGTAGATCCGATCTGCTTTCTGGGAGAAACCCACAACGCAATGGACTAGGAGAATGTTCCATTTTATGTTTTTTTGCCGAGAGTGAGGACGAAAAAACCCAATACAAACCTATTCATCGATGAAGCAGAACCAACAATTTCATTGTGAGGCCGAATATCACAACCGAGACATTGAGCTCTCGAACTCATCTGTGGAGTCACTGAGGCTTGATTATTGATGAAATCTACTCTTGTAGGCATCATTTCATTCATTGGTGGAAGTATGCCCTCATCCAAAGCTTCATACCTGAGGTTCTCATGCACTCCCCCTTTCCCCCCTTACAAGGATTAGCTGCATCTAACGCTGCAAGAACAATTAGGTTCTCCACTAGCATCCGAGAGATGCCTTTTCTCCGTGCAAGCACCTGCACTAGCTGATGACTCGGCTACTGATCCGTATTACCAATGATTCGTTGGACGTCGGAGTTTGCATCCTACATTGAACGTATAATTCAACAATCGACTATTCAAATGACGACGAGGTAGGAAACGGCGATAGGGATTTCTTTACCGTCTCGGATTGGAGTTAAGAAGAAAACTACTCCAATCTAAATGGACGCGTAGACCCTTGCACGCCATTCATTACTAGCTCTCCTTTTAATTACCGGCGTCAACGGACATGGAACTAATTCAGAGACGGAGGCTACAACCCAAGTTAGTTCAATCTACTCCGTATAATGTGTTTGCCTTGGAATGGCTGGGGTGGTCCCGGAATCCAAAGCCAAAGCCAAAAAGAAGCGTATCATTTCTGCCGATCCTAGCTCGCTGTAGTGGTCACAATAACAACCCTACATTTTAAGATTGACGTCGCAGGCTGTTCAAGGCTCTTTTGCGGTTTTCCGAGCAGAATGCGCAATGATTGACGACCATCAGCAAAAAATAGCCCTAGGTGTCGTGGTCGCATTCCCGATTCTAGGTGGAATTGCGGTTCTACTTCGGCTCTGGAGCCGATGGCTATCACGATCGGCGCTCACAAGTGGTATGGTTTCAGATCAGCACTGGACTTGGACTATTAGAAGTGGTTGCTAACATGACTCCTGAAAGATGACTACTTGATCGTTGTGGGATATGTAAGACTCTTAGATCTCCAGATCTTTGATGTGTATATGCTAAGCATGTCTTGTCCTAGATCATCGCCATCTCTCAATCTGTTACCTCATGGTACTGTAAGTAGTTCAGTGAAAGAGCGCAAAGTGAGCAACTGCTGATTTGCAACAAAAATCAGTCACCAAAACCAACTATGTTGGCATTCATATCTGGGATATCCCCAAAAACTACAATCCCAGACCTGGGCTAAATGTAGGTCTACCACTTCACAGCTCCCATCGTAGACCAGAGAGACTCACACGAACAAAACAGTGGAACTTCGCAAATCAGCTTCTCTACAATCCAGTCTTAACTGTGGTGAAACTCTCAATCTTGTTATCCCTGCGTCGACTCGATTCACGCTCACGGGTGGTCAAATACCTCACCAGGAGCTCCTTCGCCATTGTATCCGGCCTTTTCATCGCGGTCCTCCTCGTCGATATCTTCCAATGCCACCCAGTGCAATACGTCTATGACACGACGATCCCGGGCGGAAAATGCATTAACCAAGGCGCATTCTACGTCTCGACCGCAGCGCTAAACCTCTTCACCGATATCATGGTCCTTTTATTCCCGATCATAATCACCGCGCGCCTACAAATGCCGGTCCGACGTAAGATCGCCGTGTGTATTATCCTGTGTTTAGGTGGAGTGTAAGTGAACCCCCAAATACCACTCCAACTCCAATGCACCCCGCACTCTCATCACTCATCTAACAACCCCATCCACAGCGCAACCGCCGTCGGAGTCTGGCGTATCGTAATTCTCGCCCAAGGATTCCTCACCAACACCCCAAACCCAGATCCGACTTACTCAATCGGATTCTGCAGCTCGGCAGTGGAAGTAAACGTCGCTGTGGTAACAGCCTGCGGTCCGTCTCTGAAAGCCATTAGTAGCAGCTTCCTCCCCAAACTTCTCGCCAGTTCGCGTAACGGGAAATCCACCTACGGCGCCGGCACAGGCCCCGGCACCGCCGGTAGGTTGCGCAGACTCCGCTTGGATATCTTCAAGTCGAAGTCTGCCTCAGCCATCATCCTACTCCGCCCGCACCGCTGGTTACGAGATGGCGGATCCGCTGGGCGAGCGGCGTGTTGATATTGTTGGGGACTTTGAAATGCGTAAGTATAAGCGTGGCGAGGGTAGTTGTAACGGAAGTTTAAGTGATGATGGTAAGGGGATTATAAAGACGACTAATATCTCGGTCGGGTATAGTATGGAGCATAGAGTGGATGGTCGGTCGCAAGAGGGTAAGCCGGCTAGTGTTGACAGTATTGTTTAATACTTTATACAGATACGATTTACGAGTGCAAATAGCCAATAGCCTACTTGAAAAGGCAGGATATCAAAATTGGCCGAGGATCTACTCCAATTTGGACATGAGGGGTCACCTGCAGTGCTACGTGAAATATGGGGTTTCCCCTCTTCTTATAAATTCCTGTGCGAGGTGAATTTAACGATTCTACCTTGATCTCATCTTCAAATCATTCTTGATTAATCGACATGGCGACTCATTATCAGCTACCGTTCAAGGTATGACTGCTATCCTTCTATCCCTGTCCAGCGGGGTAATCAGCAAGATGCGTGGAGTGTTGAGCCAACCAAACGCTAATACGTTTATTTCTAGCTAGCGGATCCCAGTCTTCTGAAATTCGACTCCATAATCGGTGACAAATGGGTCGGCGCAAAGAGCGGAAAGCGGTTTGAAGTACTCGGTAAGTAAAAGTGTATCTAGACAGAGACGACATCTAACATATCCCACTCAGATCCTGGCACGGGCAAAGCGTGGGCTAGCTGCCCTACCAACGCAGCAGAAGATGTCTCTGCCGCCGTTGAAAACGCCCACACAGCCTTCGAGCAATTCCGCAAAGTCAACCCGCGCCAACGCGCCAAGTGGCTACTAGAATGGCATGACCTAACCGTCGCAGCCCGCGACGACCTCGCCCAGATCGTTACCCACGAAACCGGCAAGCCACTCGCAGAAGCATACGGCGAGATCGACTACTCCCTCGGCTTCCTATGGTGGTTCGCTGGAGAAGCAGAGCGCATCCAGGGCAGTGTATCCACAGCCGCGGCACCGAACCGCCGTGTATTCACTATCAAGCAGCCGATCGGCGTAGCAGCCGCACTCGTCCCATGGAACTTCCCCGTTGCCATGGTACTGCGGAAAGTAGGCGCCGCCTTGGCGGCTGGCTGTACGATGGTCGTTAAGCCTAGTCCCGAGACGCCGATTTCGGCGCTTGTGCTGGCCGAGCTGGCGCATCGCGCTGGGATCCCTGCGGGTGTGTTGAACGTGCTCACTACGGACTTGGAGAATACACCTGCGCTGAGCGAGGCGTTGTGTAAGCACCCGCTTGTCAAGAAAGTGACATTCACGGGCTCGACGCGGGTGGGTAAGTTGGTTGCTTCGCACTGTGCGGATGGTCTTAAGAAATTGACTCTTGAGCTGGGCGGTAATTGTCCTTTCCTTGTTTTCGACGATGCCAATCTCGATCAGGCGGTTGAGCAGTTAATGGCGCTGAAATGGCGCCATGCTGGTCAGGCTTGTATTACTGCCAATCGTATCTATGTGCAGGCTGGAATTTATGATCGCTTCGCTGCGCTTTTGAAGGAGCGCACCGCTGCAATAATTGTTGGCCATGGTGCGGTGGCTGGTACGACGATGGGACCGTTGACCACGCCGCGGGGTATCGACAAGGCCTCTGCGCAGGTTGAGGATGCTCGTCGACTTGGCGCTGATGTTATCTTGGGTGGTAATGCTCTGACGTCGAAGCCGGGTTATTTCTTCGAGCCTACTATTTTGTCCGGAATGACGGAGGAGATGCTCATTTCCCAGGAAGAATCATTTGCGCCTATTGCTGCTCTGTACCGGTTCGAGACTGAGGAGCAGGCTGTCAAGCTGGCCAATGATACCAGCATGGGCCTGGCCAGTTACGCTTTCACCAAGAATATCGATCGCATGTGGCGACTCTTGGAGAACTTAGAAGCGGGAATGATCGGAATGAATACAGGTGAGTTTCCTATGGATATTCCCATGAATCATGAGTCTAACTAATTCGTACAGGTAACTCATCAGCCGCCGAGTCGCCTTTCGGTGGTCTTAAGGAGTCTGGCTATGGAAAAGAGAGCGGAAAGGATGTGGCTGTCAATGAGTACTTGGTGACCAAAACCGGTACCTTGACAATTGAAGGTCAATATTGAACGTTACGTGATCTTTGTAGATCTTCTCAACTAAATTGGAACGAAATTTATGAATATTGTATTTGCTTCATCGTGAGTGGTCGACCGAATCCACTTTTCTCCAAGTGTAGATGGGAATAGACATTGTGATTGGCTACAGACAATCTGGGGAGATCTTTTCAATATCAGATTTTCTTCACTGCACATATTCCTCAACCTTCTCATCATGGACAATCTTAGCCCACTACGACACCTAATTCAGTCCTACCCGCTCATTGACCACCATGCACACAACGTACTGAATCGCGAGTCAGCCACCGACTACGAAAATTACCCAATCGAGGCCATCACCTCTTCAGCCGACGGCGGGGTACTAGAAAATGCCCGCACCGCCCTCCCTTCGCTGCGAGCCATAGCACAGCTCTCCGAGCTATACGGCCACCCCTGCGAAGACTGGAACGACGTCAAATCTGCCCGCGATCAAAGCGTGGGCGAAAACTACAATGAATTGATCCAAAAGTCTCTATCAGGCACGCACGCACTGCTCCTTGATGATACTCTCAGCGACGATGAAGACATCGAATCTTCCAGCTGGCACGATCAATTCACCGTCTCGCCGACAAAGCGAATCGTGCAAATTGAAGCCCTGGCTGAGTTCACAGTCCTGCAGGTTTCCAACGCGCGCAAGAACGGCGAGTCGGTCTGGAACAATTTCCGACAGCGGTTCCAGGACGCTCTCGCTGAGGCTTTGGACAATCCCAACGTCGTTGGGTTTAAATCGGAAATTGGCTGTCGGACTGGACTGGACGTGGATCCGTATTCCTCTGATGATACCACGCTCGGCGGATCGTTGATTCGTATCCTCGATTCTGGCACCACCAGGTCTGGGTTCGAGGTCAATGATAAGCAGATCTGTGACTGGATAGTCCAGCAGACGCTGAAAGCGATCTCGTTTAAGAAGAAGGCGGGCGTTGTGAAACCTTTGCTGTTTCACACAGGCTTAGGAGATAATCGGATTAATCTTTTGCGGGCTAACCCTGCATGTCTTCAGCCTTTAATTGCACAGTATGCTGGCGCTGATATTGTGCTTTTGCATGCTGGGTACCCTTACACCCGCGAAGCAGGGTATCTGGCTTCTGCTTATCCCAATGTCTATCTTGATCTCGGGAAGGTCTTTCCCATGGTTAGCCGAGAGGCGCAGGTGAAGGCCCTGAGAGAAAGTCTTGAGCTCACGCCCACCAACCGTCTGCTCTGGAGTACCGGTGGCCAGTTTCACCCGGAGACGTTCTGGTTGGCTAACCGACAGTTCCGTCAGGCTCTTGAGACGGTTAGTCGCAACCCTACTTTTCTACTGATTGATTACCTTGACCGATGCTGATTTTCCTCTATCTTGCAGGTACTCGTGGATTACGTTCAACAGGGCGACTTCACTGCGGCCCAGGCTATGAAGATAGCCGCAGATGTTCTATTCTATAACTCAAATCGCCTTTACAGCCTCAACTTGACACCGTCATACACGCCTAGAGAGTAAATCGCTGACTAGGCAGGGATGCAGAGGTATGTCCGTGTGCCTTATTTCTATTCCCCGCGTATACTAACAATCCTCTCGTCAGCTGATGCCTCTACTATCACGCTCTCTCAGTGCACACCCCTGGGCTATTGCAACCCCAAAGTCGATCATCGATCACCGAGAGTCTCAGAGCTCTTGAAGGCGATACGGGCCTGCACTGCTAGCGCCGGAGCATGTGAAATACGTAACACTGAAGCAAGCCGAACTACGCGCTCGCTATATAAGCCGAAACAGCTCCGATTGTGGCTGTTGCAATGAGGTGCGTAGAAAAACATATCTTTGCGCGAATCTAATTTTTGAAATTGCACCATAACGCCTTGGGCTACGGCTTTCAATTTAATTGCAAGTTAAATCTAACTTCCTGCTCTATCTCCTGATACCAATTTTATATTGGTAGACGGCATGGTGGCGCTAGGAAGTGTATGGCCCCCTCTCTTAGGGGGTCGTGAAAATTCTACACGTAACACCAACGAGCGCATTTTGGATACAAACTACGACGTGCGCTAGTTGCTAAGCCATATTAGTAGTAATAACTCTATAAAAGTCCTAAGGCTAGTCCTCGACTATCTAAAATCAATTTAGGAGCTCACTACCGACCTAATTAAGAACCTAATCGGCTAGGACTAGAAGTAGCAATTTGAGTAGCTACGCTAGGAGACCAGCCAGATTAAATAAGACATTTATACGGTGAGAATTGCTTCGTCGAACCTTAATATTAATACTAGCGGATCAAATAGGATCCGATCGTATGTCGACACTATTAAGAATATACCGCCGCTAACACACTTCCTTTCTAGTTATAGATCGGTATTAACTAACCCCGTAACGCCCTCCGATCTTATCTAGGACCGCTAGATCATTATTAAATTAGGTGATTCTAATAGTATTAAGCACTTCCGTATATAGACCCCTACCGAGATTATAAAGATAGCGGAGAAGGCGCGCGTGAAAGTAGTAAAAGCTATATA
>CAKMRK010000148.1:0-13315 GCA_928213465.1 Penicillium sclerotigenum | reverse complement strand
TTAAGAATTAGGTCTAATTTATTAATAATTAGTTTATATACCTAGTAGGTAAGGGTAAATATACTCACTTTATTATAGTAGTCTAGCGCTCTATAGAATATTTCTCTATAGTAAAGTATAAACTTTCCGTCCTAATATATATATATTATTAGTAATAATTTATTAATAATAAATTACTAGGGTTACACTTCTCTCACTTTCTCCTTAAGGTTAGGTAGTCGTTTTAGGTTATTAATACTTAGTGCCGTATAGGTAATATATAGCTAGTACTTCTTTAATAAGGATATACTTACTATAGAATTTATAAGTAATAAATTAATAACTATAGATCCGTTTATAATAATACTTACTAAGGAACCGAACGTTGATTAGTGGTAGGGGTTAGTGCGTGAAGAGGAAGAAATAATATTACGGTATTAGTAATAAATAAATTACGTGGGGTTATAGGAAATAGGCCAATATAGTCACGTGATCATGGTAACTTATTATTTAATTAATTAATCTAGGTGGATCATACCTGATTTCTATTCTTCGTCCACCCCTTACCCCACCTGTGTTCTGGCCGGCGTACTATGTATGGTGACATAGTATAGTGGAGTACCGAGATGAGATCTCGGATTTTCAAAAGTGCTCTGATTCGTGGAATCAGAGCGGGGTGCGACGCGAGCACCGGGGAGGACAGAGAAGCTTCGTCACGATGCAGTTAAGCTAGTGACGACAGCGAGGGCTTATAACCTGTTAGATAGAGAGGCCAGTACGACTATGCATGAAGCAATAAAGTGGACTGGAAAACTGTCAATTGCGCTAAGAAAGGAGAGGAAAGGAAAACTATCTACAGAAGGTGGGACTAGAAGTACTGGGAGACAAGGTGTGGTCACATGACCACTTCCAACAGATCTGTTTGACTCGAGGTTTTTGGATATAAGTGTGGCACTCGGCTCCTTTACAGCTCAAACCAACGATTATATAAGTATCATTATTTTTTACAGGCTCCCCCCAGCCTCCAGGAGAAGATCTCGAGTGTATGGAAACTTTCCGTCGAGACATCACCTCGCCAAGTGGTTCCCCCAGTGCGGTGATTGAGGGCCTCCCGGACTCGGGCTGCTCCGCTCCATCTTCGACTTATGAAATTGATCAGCGCACGCCGTCGATACCACGGCCGAGATCACTCGATGCCGCTCAGGGAACGTCGACTCTGACATCAACCGATGTAGACGGGCTTTATTCACGTCCCATGACGACCCCGCGTTTGACTCTAGTGGCTGAAGAGCCTACACCAGCACCACCGTCGACTCCCATTCCTTCAACTCCAGTAGATCAAAAGTCTACACTCATGCCACATCCGCCAGCTAAATCCGCGGTGAAGCGGGAGCGAGCCAGAGGTCTCCTTGGCGTTCTGATTTACCCTCAGCGAGACGTGCCATGTCTTCCATGTGTACGAGCGTGGTTGAAGAGCGGCCTAAATTGTAGAATTCCAGACTGCAAGCATCATTAAAAGGCCTGTGTACAGTGCAGAAACAAGCATCTAAAGTGCGATCATGTAAGTTGGGTGCTGAAATTTTAACTTTATGATAGATACTAATCGGTCTAGATTCCCCCCCAGGTTCATCTCGCAAACTCGAAAGTTTTTATGTATACATCTTCGTCATATAGAAGGCGGCATTAAAGAGGGAGACATGAAGAACTTCATTCGACAGGGCCAGGACTTTGCAGGACGGGTATGAGGTGCTGAAGGTAGAATCGGGGGTGTGAGGGTTACATCTTGAAACAGGGTACTATCTACGAAGGAGCAAACCGCTACGAACTCCTGTCTAGTTTCGGCCACTAGAGGGAGTGGGAGACAAGAAAGGAGACCTAGAGGTGGCTTGTAGAAAGAAAGATGGTCTGAGTTGCTCGTCTAATATAATCATGTTGCGGCTGACTGCCGACCCCCTAACCCATCGTCTTTCGTACAAAAATATCCTTGTTTAGCAAAAATTGACATTCCAGACAATACCCTAGATACTATATCAATCCGAGTGAAGGATTTATGTCCTGGTAGAGTACAGACATGAAACGTGAAACTGACTTTGAGCGCGTCCGTACATAGTGATTCTCTCATTTTTCAGGAGTGATTTCGCACGAATTAGAAAGGCTTTTGATCTTGCACTGCTGTGGTCTGAATTGTCGGAGAAAACGACATACGTAAGGATGATGACGCTTAGCGGCAATATCCTGGGCCGTTGTGTTTGCATGATCCGCAATGCATATATGGATGTCAGGGTGTCCAGCCAACAATCTTACGACATCAAGATGCCCACCAGCTGCCGCGTACCACAAAGCTGTTCTCCCAGAATTATCGGTCAGATTTATCTTGACGTCTGTATCGGTGAGCAGAAGGCGAATGACCTCCAAATACCCCTTGATTGATCCACGCATCAGCGCAGTCAAACCACTCCAATCCTTGTGATTAATCGCGATTTTCGTCTTTCTATTAAGCAGTTGTTTTGCAATGGGCAGATGCTCCATACTGAGTGCCACTTGTAGCGATGAACTTCCCGTGGGGCTTTCCTGGTTTATGTCGATAGATTTGTGGGCGAGAAGAAGCTCGACTACCGAAGAGTGCCCTGCTCGACATGCTGCCCAAAGCGGCGGCACCACCTCGGGTGCGTGCGCGATGGCCTGTACTCCTGGCTGCTGCAAGAGAAGTTTCACCATGTCACAATTGCCTTTTTGAGCAGCAAGTGCCAGAGGGGTATATCCGGCGTGATCGACGGAGTTCAAGTCGATCCCCTCAACCTTCACAATATCAAGAACCAGGCCTTCATCGTCAATATCCACTGCGTGCCATATAGCGGAGCGCCCGAGTGGGTCTTTGAAGTTCACATCGATTCTGGGACGACTCGAAATCAAATCGTGAACAATTTGAAGAGGGTCGATATAGAGCTCATAGTCCTTGAAATTTTTTATAACCAGGAGAAGCGCATTGTCCCCTTCAGGAGTCAGATAATTGATCTTAACTTGACCAATTTCTAGAAGCATTTGAATTGCAACGTGATCACCACACATCACTGCCGAGTGAAATACTTGGTTCAAGTTGTTTCCGGCTCCAAGACTGGTACATATTCTATAATCCGAGAGCAGAAGATGTAAAAATGTGATGTTCCCTGTGATTCAACGCAACCATAAGGGGGCATGGTTTTTCAAAGCCCTTGCAGTGAAGATCGACATTCGGGAGGTTGAGGAATTGCTTGACAATTGAGCTACTGCCAAGTCTGATCGAAATCAGGAAAGCTGGCTCGTCTTTGTTGTCGCGAATGGTGATGTTGATAGAATTATAGCTCAGCAGGAGATTGACAGCATCCAGATCTCGCAACTCAGCTGCCCGCATGAGAGGACTAAAACCATACCACGTGGCATTGATATCTGCACCGTATTGCTCCAAAAAGAGCTTCGCTTTGTCTCTCTTTCCACAGGCGACAGCTCGATGTACAGGCGGTTCTGGATCGCGAAGTAAATGCCCAATAAGTCTTTCCGCAAAACATGAATTCGTGGTACGACAAACGAGACATAAGTGGATGATATCTTTTTTGAGCAGATAATCGCCAATGCAGAGAAGAAGCTCTTTCGGAAGCTCTAAGAATGACATATTTATCAATAGGACAGCCCTGGAGGTAAAAGCGGCAGAGGATGCGTGATAGAGTGCTTTATATAGGGAAGCCTGGGGGTCACCAGTTATGGGCACCAAAGACGGTCCAGTACATTTTATCTGAATTGCCGGCAGTTCGTAAGTGGGAAAATACTAATGTGTATTTTCGAAATCCCTGGGACTAATAAAGACACGCTCCTAGGACGCGCGTAGATCCTGGAGACAGAAAGTTCGATCCTAGAGACGGGGCATGCAATCCTGGAGCCATCAAAAAGTGAATATGTCCTTTCTTAATTTTAATTTACCTTCCCAAACTTCCGGTTAACAGCTTTAAAACTATGTCTTGATTCTCGTTACGACTAGACTATGACATAGCGCGGAATTTCTCCTAACAGACGACTAAGATTACCCCGTGCGGTGTTATAGTGCTTCCGGTAATCGATATCATCACCTTCACCCTTTTTTTACGCCGATGTTGAGAAAAATTTATTTTCTTGTTTCGCTTTTATCTTTGGGTATATAAAATACCTAAAAATATAGACTAAAAATACATATTTTTATATTATACTAAAATAAGTAGATATTTATACTATTTAAAGTATAATAGGCCCCTAATAGGCCGAGTAACGGGCCTAAAACCTAACCTATTTATAGATTAGGTTAGGTTAGGCTTTAGGCTTTATGGGCTTTAGCGATGTCTATCTCTATAGCTAGGTCCAACGCGTTAAGAGTTACTAGAGAATCCTCCACAGTGGAAAAGAGGCTAGGACTAGGACTAGGAAAGGGCTTTATAATAAGCTAATTAGTGTTTAACACTCTAGAGGGCGATTAAAAAGGAAAATAAATATAAATATAATATATAATAAGGGGAAGTCTCCGCGATTTGGCGAGGTCTAATAGTGAGATCATGTGACGATCATCCTCGTCACTTATTTTGCTTGTTTTCTCCCTCCAAACACCCAGATCCATCTCGACTCAGACTTCAGTAGCTCACCAAGACATTTTACAATGGCTGACGGCCGAATCTTACATTACCTGCCGCCAGGATGGACGGAGAAGATGTATCAGAACCAGACTGACGCCGCCCTTGAAGCCCTTTCCGAACAGGTGCGTGGGTATATATTTTGAGCAAAGAAAGCAGAAGACTATCCGTCGCAAGCTGAGCCAGTCTTCGTGTCATCCGTACAGTCTCCCGGTGGATGCTGACATGACCAGGAACTACAAAATCTGATGGAGCGCCAGGCAGCCGAAGCCAAGCTCATCAGTGCGCAAAACATGGCCCACATAAATGAGGGGCGCATCGCGCGTGGGGCTCCCCCAATGCAAATCCCATCGCCAGTAGCTGATGACGCCACACCGGTCGGGAGAGGAGAAGCTGAAGCAGACCAGACAAATTCGACAACTCTCGAAAACCTGAAAACGCTAGTCTCGCTGGTCGAGGAGGAAGACTGGCCTGATTTCGGCTTTTTGGTTTTCCGCACGTATTATTCCGATGAGCCGCTCTGGGAAAAGTTCCTGGTCCAGTACAACGCGTTCCTCGATGAGGGGATAACTGCTGCCCCGGCAGAATCCGGGATTGAGCGGATTCGCAACCGAATTTTTCTCAAGTTTGTGTCGGACGAAGCAATGGCGGGGGAGCCGCCAGCAAGGGTGGCGTATGCCTATTGCCTATCCGCGGAGGAGATGGACGACGATGCTGAGGAGGACAGACTTGAGCCTGGTCTCCACACACGGATGTGCCTCATGGTCGACGAGGAGTGTATGCGTTCCGTCGTGGATGCCAAACCGGGTTCTCCTACGCCGTTCATGAAGGCGGTTGACGTCACCCTGGGAGTGCAGCGATTGTCGTACTCGGGGTCTTTCAAGGTGGCGATCGCTTCGCTGATCACCAAGTTCTACCCCGCGCTGCTTGACTGTCAGGACACATCGGATCTTGTGCCACCAACGGAGGATGCAATTTGGGGGGCGTGAACTACGAATCTCCCGCGATTGATGGGAAGACAGACTGGGTTGATTAAATGACCGATTCATCTAGTACACTACCCATGTAGATTGTTCAAAGTGAATCATGTTGTCCGATTCTTAAGGACACACAAAGCTACGTGTAAGACAGCATTGAAGCTACTACAATTTGATTTCGTGCTCAAAAGCGTTCTTCCATGTGCAATTTGACTAAACCAGCACATCCATATTCCCCTCGACCTTGCGCCCCTCATCCTACCAACCCTTTCTCTTCACTTGACCAATGGCTTCACGTAATCCAAGCAGTGAGCACTGTCAGGCTCGACAGCTTACTCGACCTGCCTTTTAGGTCTACGGCCGTTAGTATTGCAAAAGCTTTCTCCTATTGACACCACGGGGGACCTTCGCGCAAGGAACATACCTGAAACGACCTTGTTCCTCTGTAGAGACTTGTACAGTCCATACGCTTGACTGCCGCCCGTCCAGTTTGTTATTTCCTTGTCCACTTTAGCCTGGTAAAAGGTCTGCAAATTGTCATTGAACGCCGTGAAGAACCGCTGATACCACGTTTTGTGCAGTGCCGCAAAACTGACTCCCGGTCCAGTGACCTTGGGATTGTTTTGAGCGGCACTATCAAGAGCTTTGAAGATCTGCTGCTGTACCTCGTAGGCATGCTTCAGTGCAGCCTGGGCCTGCGCGAAGAGAATTCCAATGCTGTGGTTAGCCTATGTGGGAAGCGAGTCTTGGAATATGCGCAGCATCTTACGTCGGGGGAGTTCATATACTAATAATATGTGGGTCAGCCTCCTGCTTCTTTTCTTCCACCATTTGTACATGGGTTGCCAGTAATACGTACAGGAAGAAGAGATTGATCTATGTTATTGAGATATGCAAGCCGCACGGACGGGCTCGCCTTGTTCCATCTGTCATCGCCGATGACATTCGTGTGGATCGCCCACGCCTAGGCAAATCGTCAGCCAGCCGGCTCGACGGAGGTCGCTTTACTCACGGATGTCTTCAAGGAATTCGTCTGAGCATCGCAGACCATCAGGTTCTGATAGTCGGCATTGCCTGATTTACTCCCAAGGGCATGGTAAATCGCCCTGAGCACCATTAGCCTGAAAGTATTCCCCCCGCTTGGTGTTGGGAAGAAATATACTCAATCGGCGTGTCGCCGTCTAAGCCAGCAGGCTGTGCAACTCCAAGGTCTTTCCACGTCCAGTGCACGTACCCGTTGTCACCAAAGACTAAACAGCATTAACGTAGGTACCTAGCATGTGTGCGTAACGGGAAGTAGACCCACCGTCTTCCCAACTATATCCGCTCGAAATTCCCTGGGGAATGCTTTTATCGGGATATTTGTTATCGATCATCGACTGCGCAAATTGTGCCGGCGTTTGCAGCTCCGTGACATGTTCAGTGACATATTTGCCTGTGTTTTTTCCCCCGGAAATCAGAGTCACTTTCTTTCAATCCTGACCGGTGTTACCATGGACACTTACGAGCTAACTTCCGTGCCTGAAAAGCAGCGGCGTTTTTCAAGCAAATAGCAGTAGCCTTCCCTGCGCCATTAGCCCAGAACTGCCTCCCTTTGCCGGCGAGTTCGGCGACGGTATAATAGGTCGAGGCAATGAACTTTGTTCGTCGATTTTTCGGTAGTTTAACGACAGATGAACGCACGCGGGCGCGTTCGACTAGATCCGGGTGCTTGGAAGTCTGGCTGACTGTCCCACTGTATTCCCAACATTGACGCACTTCGTCCAGAAGCGCCTGAACCTCGGGAAGGTCAGGCTCCAAAGCAAAGAAGCAGTCGTCCGGTGTTCTGCATATCTGTGGCAGAGTCCGGTTGTCCAGACTAGAACCTGTGTCCCACTCACGGTTGATTCTTAGCGCCTGCAGCTCATCGAGGATGCCCACCCCACGCTTCATGTTATCGGGCGAGGCGTCGTTGGGCACTACAAACACATCCTCTTCGTACCTGAATTGAGGAACGTTATCTCTTTGATTCCCTGGGTAGAGGATGATGCTTTGAGGAACGTCAAACTTACCACCAGAGTTCTAGAATGTCCGCGGGGTTGCCATCATCATCATAGTTTTTCTCCTTGGTGTCTTGAATACTAAGCACATAGTCGCCATCGGTGCTCTCGCAGAAGTTCAAATCACTATCACTGTCGGGCTAGAGGATGTCAGCGGTGCGAAGCACAGCAGATCAATATCGCTTACAGTATCTTGAAGGGGGATATCGCAACAGTAGAAAGCGGACCCACTATCACAGAAGCTCAGCTGTGTGGGGTCTTGGGCGATAATCTAGGCTCGTTAGTAGCTGGTGCAATTCATCGGATGATCATGATTGTGTTACCTGTTTTCCAGCTGGACATCCTGCCGGACAAGTGAAAGGGTGTAGCCAAGGATAGTCTTTTGATGTCCTAATCATACACAGTTCAGCGATCCTACAGCCCCTGGCGCTACAAGGGGTTGAGGTTATTCTTACCATCCACATCCCGTAAAGGGAGGAGGCTTGGTGCAGCAGAAGGATTTGTAGCCTGAAACGCAATACTCTTCACCACCAGCACCCAACGAATCGTATGTCTCTTCGTAGCGGTCGGATTCGTCGCATCCGTAATGCTCACCTACTCTCCCGTGCTTGCCACAGAAGGGCGCAGCTCCCTCCCATTCTAGCGATGTATGTGAGCTCAGATGATTGATTGCACAGGGTTGAAGCTACCCGGGGAAGACTCACTGCACTGTCCTATACCGGCATCCGACTTGGTCGAAGTGCAGCACAGCACCTTATGGCCCGTCCAGCACTCGGCGCCTGTACCACTGGTGTCCGACGAGACTTGCACCTCGCCTGAATGGCATTCTCCGCCGCAGAAAGGCGCACGTCCACGCCATTGGCATGTTGGCCTTTCCTGGTCTTTCGGGCAGCAATAGTTCCTGGTCACGCCTTCACTACAACCCGTGTAGATGCCTGCATTTCCGCGGTTTTTACCATCACTTCGCTGTGCTGGGAGAGAGTTATCCCGACAGTCTTTTCCACACTCGCCCCAGATACAGGCTGAGAGGACATCCTCCTGCTTGGGATTCGGCCCGCCCCCGAAGAGGCTACGAGCGACCAGTCCGTTGTTCTTGATATATGCCTGGGCCGCAGACCCTACCGTGTCATCGGTAGATGCAGCCCAAACCATAGTACCGCCTAGGCATTTGCCATTGGCGTAGTCGGTCTTCATCTTGAGAGTGTCCGCATCGTCAAATGACACCCATTGGTTATTATCCCAGACGACCTGTTTCACTGCTGCATCCTTGTCCAGGATCGCCTTCGCTCCAGCTGTCAAAATGTCTTGGATTTCCGAATACATGAGCGTCTAATCTCTCGTCAGCAGGTCTGAATGTTTATGGCGCGTAGGTGCTGGAAGGGGAGGGGACCAACCCCGGCACTGGCAGAGCATTTTCCTGGGTTCCCTCCTCCACTGAATGGACAGCCGGGCGTAGTGCAGGAGGGGTCAGGAAGCGTGAAACTTCGGCCGTAGAAGCCCAGGCCCATTACAATTTTATCCGGATCGACCTGTCCTTCCATCAGCTACTGCCGCGTCGACGCTCAATTCACTTACCTTGTTTCTCCAGAACAGGTCCATGGTCATATCGATCTCCGTGAGATTAGTATGGGCATTGACAATCGGCCCGATAAACCTGTCTGTGGAGTCCCATGTGCCGTGTAAATCGTATGTCATCACGTTAAACCAATCCACCACCTTCTCAATTGCCACAATGTCGAAGTTCTGCATATACCTAGGAAGGGAAAAAATGGTTAATGGCCACAGATATCTTTCAGCTGTTCGCCTGCATTGAGCTGAGGCCATACCAATAGCTTGAAGGGACTGTAATCGTCAACCCGTAGTTGTGGCCACTGCCTCCCAAAGCCGAGCGAAGATTTTTCAAAAAGGAGACATAATTCTGGAAGTCTTGTGGTTTCCCAGACCTTTCGGTTGCAACCGGGTACTCCCAATCGATGTCAACGCCGTCGAATCCCCATGTCTGAAGGAAGGAGATCAGCGAGCTGAAAAATGCCGATTGGGCACTGCTGGATCCCGCCAGGTCAGAGAAGGTTGTGGCCGTTGGCTGATCTGGGTCATTCATCGACCATCCGCCAATGGATATCCACGTCTGTAGCCCGGGGTTTGAGTCTTTGAGGCCCGTGAAACGTGAATATAGCTCGGTGTCAGCCGCGCTCATGGGGGCAACATTGAATGACTTGGGATCAATAAAGGCAAAGGCAAAGTTGAGATGTGTGTAGGCGCCAACTGGGATTTGTTCAGGCATCACTGTACTATCTTTTAGCCCGTAGCACCCAACACGCTCTCCATCTCTGGAACGACTTACTTCCATAACATGCTCGGGTATTGGACCATCCTTCATAGTATCCTGGGTCAATTAGCATGCCACGTCCTCGCAGGGTTGGGTGATCATCACAACACACCGATAGATCTTTTGTTGGAGCTACGATTGTCAGTGAGTCTATGGTCCAAGTATCAACCCCAGAATGCCTTCCTACCTGCTTCCAGAACATGACGGTTTGGTGACTGTCGTGTTGCCGCAGAAGTCTTTAGTGGTTCCGCAGAAACCAAACTTACTGCAGCACACGTTCAGGGGGCATCTCTCCTTCTGAGACCACTGGGCGCCCCATCCAGGATCACATTCACTTTGTTACGAAAGAATTTATGCACTCAGCGCTTGTAATTTGTCTGCAGGGTTGGGGTTTGCCATTCTTACCTTTTCTGATCGCACGAGGAGATGCAGCTTGTACCACAGAAGTCAGGGCCCAGTCCACATACTCCCGTGTTGCTGCAGCATCCTATCTGGCAGGGCTTTGTAGCAGAGCTGAATGACCATCAGCTTGGAAGTTCGTAATCAGTGTGGTTTTCGCTACCTACCATGTATAATCTGTGGCAGATGCCGGGTCCTGCGACGTCAATCCCCAAACAACGGACGCGAAGGGTGCCAAAACTATGCTTATTCTCATCGTGAGAGAAAAAAATCACCGTTCGAGGTAGCGTTCACTTGATCGGATGAACCATTCTACCATTCGGAAAGCCATCCATCTTATTATTATTTCCAGGGAGCCAAGAGCTTACTGCAGATGGGACGCCTAATATGGACGCAGATAATGTAACGCAGCCCAACCCCGTGCGGGGATTCCGTTCCATTGTTAGTTTCTGCTTTGAAGGATTGCAGAATAATGCCATAATCCCTGTCAATTTCTGGTCATCCGACTCGAATGATGTAACAATAAAGCAAGTGATGAACATGATCGGCATCCGCTAAGCTTCCCCAAGAGAGCCAAGAGAGGGGTCCAAAAGTCTTATGAGTCCGAGCAACATAAGACGGCAAGAAGAGCTGAACATCAAGATGAGACTTAATTCCGCAACTGCTATTTTCTTCTCCCCAGCATGAATTGATTCCGCCAGAAACGAAGATGCACTTGATTTCCTCGTCACGGCTTCTCAGCCTCATAGTCTTTGCGTTGTTCTCCAGCCGCGCACTCTCCGATATCGTGATCTTCGATCCGGGACTAATTGCAAATAGCAGTGATACCGCGGCAGATGGATCACTGGCCCCAGGATGCATCTCCGCCATGGAAGCCACCATTGCTTGTGACCCGTACCTTCGGCTGCAGGTAATGGCGGATGCTTTTAGCTATATTGATTCCACGGTTCGTAACACCATATGCACTTCATCTTGCTCCCAATCGCTATCCAACTATCATGCTGCGGTCCAGAAGGTGTGCGCCGGGAGTCCGCAGCCCTGGGCAGATACGCCAGCTACCTTATATGGGGACCAGCTCTGGGCGCAATACAATGTGTCCTGTTTCAAAGACTCGAAGGGAAATTATTGCCAAGGTATTTATAAATCTAGGAGCTCCAGGCGAGTAATCGACATTACTGAACAATCTTTTAGATGTTCTCGCGAACCTCACGCTTCCGGCCGGTGACACCTCTATGGCCAGCCTCCCCAAGAGCGTGGTGTGTTCGGAATGCTTACTCCTTCTGGGTCGATTGATCCAATCCACCCCATTCAGCAATTACAGTCCACGAATGGCCAAGGAATGGGCTGCCATTCAAGCGACCTGCGGCGTATCATATCCGACCGCTGTCCAACCTGTGACCGGCAACCGGACAGACTTGCCCGGATACGCGCCCCCGGGTTATGCGACGGCCCAATGCTTGACCGGGAAGACATATACCGTGGTCTCGGGCGATGACTGCGGGAAAATTGCCTCAAAGCAGGGTGTCCCTCGGGGGTCACTGATGTCTATCAATAATATTCTCCCGGATTGTTCCGATCTCCAAAGTAAGGGATCCGTAGAGTTACAGTAATGGACGGACATGAGCTAACGGCGTCCAGTTGGTCAGAAACTTTGTATCCCAAACACCTGCCAGCTATACACGATCAAGTCGGGGGATACTTGCATGCAGATTACCAATGCATCAAGTATCACACTGTCCCAGCTTCGCGCTTGGAACCCATTCATTAACGCTGATTGCAGCAACCTCATTGCGGGAGATCAGATCTGTGTTAGCCAGCCAGGCGCTGTCTGGACGGGCACAACCATCCCTAGCGCGACAGTCACCAAGACTGGCATTTATGCTACAGCAACTGTCGCGCCGCCAGGGCCTGTGGCCTTTGGCACAACTCCAAAATGTGGCAAGTAAGTAGCTTTGACCTTTCGTTGTTTTGCCTCGCCCTGTTACGGGATTAAAAATATCAAAACATTCTAGGTATTATCAAGTCAACGCGGGGGATTACTGCCAGCTCATTGCTCTCAACTTCACTATCACCGTTTCACTATTTGAAGCCATCAACCCGCAAATTAACGCGGGATGCTCAAATCTCAGCCCTGGGCTATATTACTGCGTTCTTCCCACAGCAGATTGGAACCAGACTACGACCACCACCACATCGAGCTATCAGACCGCACCGGCACCCACACCTAGTGGGACTACTGCGAATTGCTACGAGGTAAGAAGATAACCTTGGAAATCCTTGGACTCACACTCACTAACCTGGCCCCAGTGGTATGTGGTACAATCGGGCGACTATTGCGCCAAGATCGAATCGGTGTATGGGATTACTATGGCGCAGTTGCAGCAGTGGAATCCCGATCTCAAGGCTGACTGCTCGAACCTCCAGCTGAATGGTGCCTACTGTGTACATGGAGGAAATATAGTGGAACTGCAAAAGTCATAAGTAATAGTTTTCACTGAATGAATTTAGTTTTAGGGGTAGGGAAACCATAACGAGTACAGCCTAGGCTAGGCACTGGACCCGCACCACCGTGAGTTTGGTGAGGGTTGAATTTGATTTTAGTGGTTTAGTTATGTTACAATAGGCCAGTACGACTATTATTATGAAGCAATAATAATGGACTGGAAATATTGTTGTGCGTTGCGTACTAGAGAGAGGAAACTATAGAAGGTGGGACTAGAAGTGCTAGGTGTCATCCCGAAGGGTTTGCAGGGTTTACATTACTTGGTGGCCTAAGGCACGCCCAGGGAGTGGGATGCCTAAGGCCACGGGGGGGACATAGGGAGCGAACCCTAGGCCCTAGCAAGAAGGGCTTTCTATTAGCCAGGAAGCGAGGGCTTCCTAGGATTATATAATTAGATTTATCTATATAGCCGGCGAGTAGTAAGCTAATAGAAAACCATGCGATCCTTATAGTATCAT
>CAKMRK010000147.1:0-101531 GCA_928213465.1 Penicillium sclerotigenum | reverse complement strand
TGTGACGGACTATGTCCTTATATAGCGAGCGCGGTTCTTAAGATACGTCTTAAGAATTCTAGTCTTTTGCCAGTGGCGCAGCGGATTAACCTTCGGAACGCGCCCCGGAGGTTGCCCGTGACAATAGGCGCCTACGGTGTCTATAGACAATAGGCCCTAAGGGTAGGGCCCGTCCATAGGCGTATTGATAGTGCCCATCGCCCGCTTATATAAGGCCCGTGGGCACTACCCACCCACCCGTCCATGGGCGATGTCGCAGTCTATGTATCGCTATATTTATAGCTCGACTACATATTAGATACTTCGAGGAAATCATCCTAGCTATCTATTTAGTGCGTTATCGTCTTCTGGCGGCCATCTTAGAAAATACACTTCCTGATATAGGGGCAATCGACAAAAAGGATGGATTGTTTAAGAGGTTTTTAGTTACTAGCGCTAGTTAGTATCACGGAATGATCCACTTATCACGTGACATATTAGGCCTTTATTTTCGGGCGGCAAGATGACGATGTCTGTGCGCTCACTTGTCACGGGCAACCTCCGGGGCGCGTTCCGAAGGTTAATCCGCTGCACCACTAGCAAAAGACTAGAATTCTTAAGACGCATCTTTAGAATCGCGCTCACTATATAAGGACATAGTCCGTCACATCACTAAGCGCAGTCTAAGTACTCAGTGAGCAGGACCTGAGTGCTGACTGAGCAAGACCTGAGTGCTGACTGGGCAAGACCTGAGTGCTCACTAAGCAATCACCCTGTACTGTGAAATACTCAGTGAGCGCCCTCATAAAGCGGCGGCACCCCGATCGGGAAATTCGTATCCGCGGCCTAAAATCTGGTACAGGTACATATGTAGGTCCGTTCGATGTGCATGTAGTCAAGCCACAGATGCAAACCAAACAAACAAAATAAGCACCAAGCGTGGCGCACGGCACAAGGCCAGCCACAGGGCCAGATTCCAAGGAGGTCCAGAACTCCCCGCAAGGTCTGGGCCCTCCTGGACCTCGAAAGGCAGTTTAAATACTTTAAAATCCGTTTGGAATTCGGTCTAGACCTTGCAGCTTATTTCTCCCCCCTGCAGTTCGTCCGCCTGACCCGTGAAAATTGGCGGGAATGCGGATACTCGTCCTGGGATTAAGTGGGGATATCGCAGTGTTTCAGTTTGGATAGTCACTTGCTGGGCGTTAGTTCATACGTATGAATATACGTACTATGGTCTTTGATGTATTCATATACAAGCCCTTATAAAACGAGAGCCCTGGAACGACCGTGGTCCCGATACCAAGTGCCCCTGCATGGACATAGGTACACAGAATGTGAAAGGTTAAAAAAAAATATGTTTTGCAAATATGTACCTGACGAAACAATCTCTGGCCTTGGAAATGCATGAACCCACGGTGGATATAGCTGACGCATGTAAAGTCGCACACAATTCGCCACCCAATTTAAATCAAACCCAACGCCAGAACCTGTAAAAGGTGGGGGAGAATTGCGGCGATTCAACGTCCGCGAAGAGTAGCAAAATGTACGATTTGGAATTTCAAATTCGAACCTCGTTATAGACAAGTGGGAATCATGAGTCAATGGACAGGCGGAAAGGTGACGTATAAAAGAGAGATAAATGGCCGGGGGGCTTGGTTTAGCCAGGTCTGCCAGCTTGCACGGCAAGCATTGGCTGAGGTTGGGGGTACATGCGCTGCCGTTTCGACATGCTGGGGTTATCGGCGGCACTGCCAATTTCGGAGATTTGACGGCGATGCGGGGGACGAATAGGAGCACCCCCGGTTGGAACGCCTACTGGTGGTGCTGGGTACTGGACGCCATTCTGGTCAAGAGTGTAGGCGGCCGGTGGGGCTGTAACGTATGGCCCTTGAACTGCTGGCATATTCGATGGAACAGTCTGCATATTTGGGAATTGGTTGGGCGATTGCCAGTTAGTCATTGATCCAGCGGGCGACTGGCCGGGAGAGCTGTCTTCTTTGATCGACTGGTTTGCTGAACTTTGAGTTGCAGCTGCCATGGTCACAGCGGCCGCAGAAGGTCGTACTGGCTCCATCCCAGGGTTCTGTGGCGAGATCTTGAGATGATCCAAGTGTCTTTCAAGCATATCGAGAAGACTCTTGCGGGTGAATGGTTTGGGAAGAACATCATCCATTCCTAAAACGGGTTAGTTGAAGACCTTGATTCAATCCTTTGGGATTTGGCATACCATGTTGGAAATAAAGCTGGATGTCGTCGCTTCGGATGTTCGAGGTCATGGCGATGATAGGCGTGCGATCAAATTGGCGAATAAGATGGCATGCCGATACACCATCCAAATTTGGCATAATGATGTCCATCAGAATCAAATCGTATTTTGAGCCGCCTTGAATTTTGTTCACAGCCTCCAAACCGTCAAACTATTGGAAATATTAGCAACCTGTTGCTGGTCAATAGAACACGACTGGTGACATACCGCTGTATCAATAACACACGAGAAAGAGTACAGGAATTTGCCGCCAATCTGTCGACAAGTGGCGTCATCCTCAACCAAGAGGATCTGTGGGCTACGCACCCAGCCAGGGTCCACATTCGTACTTTTCTTCCGGTTATCGGGAAACTGCCGACGAGTATCGGAAGTATCGATCTCCTGCTTGGCGGGCATTGGGTACGGAACATTGTTGATATGCTCGCTGTACATGGGATCGATACCGTTTGTGGCGCCCACGGGATATACCACTTGCTCTAGATCGCCCGCCATCTTAGGGTAAACGAGTGCTGGGTTTGGTGGTGCGGTTGTCGCGGGACGGAGCGAACCATTTCGCGCATTCGGATCCACGGTGGGAGTGGAAACGACGGCCTTTTGAGGGTCGTTCATCGAGTCGACGCCGTTCATGTTGAATTGTAGTTCGGCGTTCATGTCATTCAGGAGCTTCGACGCTTGCTGGAGGGGAGATGAGGGTTCATCATCCGCCGCACCAACCTGGGAAGGGCTCATTGTCGTTCCGGGCGCTTGGAATGTCACAGCCTTGCTGTCTCGACGCTGACGCGCATCGACCGAAAGCAAGTAGGTCATCACCTGGTGGATGACGTTCTCGTGGTTTAAAACCGTTTTCTGTACTCGCATCACTTCCTGTAGCATGAGTTGATGATCCACCGTGAGCTGGGCATATCGGTCTGATAGATGTTGGATTTGCTGCTGTTGTGCCACAATCTGCTGGTTGAGAAGATCAATTTGTTGCGTAGGTGCGGAGTCCTCGCCAGGTTGGGATTGTTTTCGTGGCGCGGGCGCCTTTCTTCGAATGTTGTCGAGCGATTCTTTACTGTTTGCGCGGAACTCTGGGTGCTTAAATTCCCATGCCTGTGTAAATTATGTGAGACCCTCGATCCAAATTGACCTTCGAATGGGAGAAGTGCCAGAGGTGCCTACATTCTGTCCGTATGGCGACTGGCCATTTTCTTCATTGTTTTGTCGGACCTTGTGGAAGTCGTATTTATTCAGTTGGCGTACAAAACTGGCAAAGTTGCTATGTTTGAAGTGTTTCGGTAGGATGGTCTTGGTGAATTTCTCGCACTGTCGGGGAATCGAGTTAGCCACGCACAAAGAGACCGAATCTGTTCTCTGTTCGGCGACACAAAGCCACGGGGGCGCATTACCTCCAATACCACAAAGGAATCCCCTTCATCACCCCAGCGTACGATGGAGGCATAGGTTGGGTCCTCCAACATTCTGGCAAGATCAGATTTCGAAGTCCAACAAAAGGAGGGGGAAGTTTCGATAAAAAAGAACAAGACTCACTTGTACAGCTTGCGTACCTATTCATGATGTTAGTAAAAGAGTTAAAGATATGTCCACAACGATATCAAGGATATCGACAAAAACAACAACAATATAGGGTCACGAACAAAATCACTGGAGTTCCCAGCGGGGGCGGGATTAGAAGAGGTCTGGCCACCGTCCATGCTGGGCTAGACGGGTCGCGACCGGTTCGAACAAACAGGTCTGGGTCTCGTCCCAACGCAGATAAACTCGATTGTAAATATAACAGTTCGATCAACACTTAAGGTCAAGAAAGAACAGAACAAAGGGAAGAAAGCCAGACCTTTTCGGAGAGTGGGAAGAGAAGAAAAAAAAATGAAATAATAACGGGGGTACGGTCAGTTACTGGGTTTAGCGGTAGAGCCAAGTACCAAAGTTACTGTGGAGGTACTGCCTGGTACATGCGATGGACTTAGTGTGTTCCAGTGTTACTTGGTTATTACAATATTTATCTTTTTATCTTTTTTATTTATTCTTTTATTCTTATTTTATCTTTATTTATCTTTTTTATATTCAATTTATATATATACACACATATATACATACATATATATATATATATATGTATGTATGTATATAAATACGTACCTTTAATTCTTCCGGGTTTACTGACATTTCATAAATGCAAGGAGCGCGATCTTAAATATCCCCAGCACTCAGGGACCAACGAGGGGCAAAAATTCCAGTCACACACACCCAGAGGTACCAGATGTACTAGAGGTACTAGGTATTGTATAGGTACAAGTTCTTAGACAAAAACTTCCATCTTATTCGTCTAGGAGAAGAGCGAGATGCAGGACAGACATGATGGAGGGGATCGTGTCAGTGCGCACAAGATGGAGGGGCATTCCCCCAATGACCTGATGAAAAAAAAAATGGTGAGACATATTGAATTAGTGTAGACTCTCCCAGTGGATTTAGAAAGACATTCAAAGAGAGCTCAACTCTTTCAATGTGACAGGAATAAGCAGTATATGTCTCCACTGAAAATACTGTAATATGTTTTATATGGATACACTCTCTATTTAGTGGTCAGCCCTGCCATTCTCCGCGTGTCTCACTTGCTATCGTGTGTGCAAGGTTTGATTGAACAGGTTTGCTTGAGGAACCCATATTGGTCGGAGAGAACCACTCCACTTTCACCGAGACCGGATATTAAATATGGTAGCAAGATATATTATAGAGATATTATTCAAGGCCCAAAAAATCTCAAGTCTTCAATAATTACTCCATGACCCTTTGCAACGTGGTTCGCCATGGTATAAAAGCCAAGTAGTCTACATGGTGATTTAGAAGCCCAACACAAGTCCCCACTGTAGCACATGGTCGTCATAATAAACGCACACAATTCATTTATATCACCTAAGCTCTGCCAGTCAAATTCATTGTTTAAATAGTTAAATAGTGGTGTTGGTGCCGAACTTCATGTTGAACTACCGAGTAGAAGATGACTGTATCCTTCAGCAGGGGGTTGATGATCCACTGTGTGACGGAGCAAGGATCCACTGCGTCATGGAGGAATAGGATGCGACTTCATATCATCCGATTCGCAAGATAGCTGGTCCGCCTTGCTCTTTAACAGAGAGCCTTTATCATACGTGACAGCTCAGATAGGTTGCTTCGTGGTACCTGCGGTATAGCCTCCGCAGGTCGCACTGGAGGTATCCACAGGTCGAGGGTAAGTTTCTGCGCCAATTAATGATGATGTGTATCGAATAAGGATAAAAGTAAACATACATCATATAAAAAGGAAAAAGCAAAAAAGCATCAATATAAAAAAGTAAATACGAAATACGAAGTAGTGAGGTGTAAACAGAGTTCCCTAAAGATAATGCAATAGCATCAGCCATGACGAAATCCCATCCCCCAACTTTGGAACTTCCCCTCAACATACCGCCTAGGTCTCCCTATTTTCTTGTACAACGTACAACTACACCTCTTCCCACTTTCATTCCATACAATTACCTCAATCCCCTCATTAACTAAATCAATCATGTTCGCTCGCCGTATCGCAACAAACATCCCCCGCGTTCGCGCGCAAGCATCCCTCTTCCACAGCACCGCGCCCGCGTTCGTGCAAAAGGGCGACGCCATCCCTGACCTGGACGTCCTGGTCGAGAACTCTCCCGGTAACAAGGTCAACTTGGCCAAGGAGATCAAGAACAAGGCTGTCATCATTGGCACTCCTGCTGCCTTCAGTACGTGAACTCACCCTGGCTTGGTAGAAAAAAACAAAAACATTCGTTCGGGACTGATATTATTTTAGGCCCCGCGTGCTCAAGCACCCATGTTCCCGGCTTCATTAACCACCCTAAGCTCAAGGAGGCTGGTCAGGCTTTCGTCATCTCCGTCAATGATCCCTTCGTGTAAGCTATAAATCTCGAGTTGCAGGACGAAAGTTCTGTTGGAACATTTGTTGACAAATCTATCATACAGGACCAAGGCTTGGGCTGATTCCCTTGATCCCTCCGGCAAGAGCGGTGTAAGTTTGTTTTTTACTCTATTCTCTGTGCATTTCTTTTTACCGCGACAGCGCTGATATTGTGCTTCAAACAGATTCGCTTCCTCGGTGACCCCTCCGGCGAGTTCACGAAGGCCCTTGACCTCAGCTTCGACAGCAGCGCCATCTTTGGCAACGACCGCAGCAAGCGCTACGTTCTTCTCGTCGAGGATGGAAAGGTTAAGGAGGCTTTCGTCGAGCCTGACAACACCGGTCTCAACGGTACGTCTCCCTTCTATCGGGCACATAAGTTCTATGCTAACATCATTTGAAAGTTTCCGCTGCCGAGAAGGTGCTCGGTTAAATTCATCTCTAAATAGAGCTGTGATATCCTTGCAAATATTAGATGAAAAATATATCATGCTTAAGGCACAACATTTGTTTCTGATCCCTGCTGCTGCACGGTACTTCGTAGTGCAGGGTTTTAATGTACAAATATTCCATCCTTCCCAACCCGGCCAACGCCTGATAAATCGATGCCAGAATTTAAAGAGGCAAGCATGTAGTTGAATCAATCGAGCGATTAGAAATCAATGCCTGATTCCTCATTCCTGAACCAAGTCTGAACCTATCAACCTAGTGTCTGGTCCAATTTCTTCTAAATATGCCTCTAGGAAGAGGTCATGGTTCATCATATCCCCGCCTTTTAGAGATATCATTTACTGCTGCAGACCCTGCCACTGCTCGGGGGTATAGCACTTGGGTGTCCAAGCATGGATAGCAGCGATTTCGGCCTTGAGCGCAGAGTTGACGAGCCGGTGTCGCGCAAGCATAGTCTTGCTCTCGAATTGAGGGGAAACAATCACAGCCTGGAAAGCCTGTCCACAGCCGCCTGTATGAACCCAAATAGATGAACCGTTAGCGGGAGATCAACAGGTTAAAAATAGGAGAATCTTTCGACGTCATAGCGCCATTCCCATTTTCAACTTGAATTTCAATTCCCATACCCGATAAATCCTCAACCTCCACATACTGCGCCTGCAGCGCTTCAGTCAACTTATTCTTCAGCGAGTCCGCAGTGATTCCAGATGTGTCAGCCATAGCAGCGTTGATGGCGGCGTGGGAGCGCGCGGTAAGGGAAAATGAAGCCCGTTGGATATTATTGTGAGGGCGGAGGAGATAGCGGCAGCTTCTGCTCAGGACGTTTAAGGAGGAGCGGGAGAACATCAAGTATGGTCGGAGAGGAAGGGGAGAGAAGACGAGAAGAGATGGAACGCGAAACCCGAGGTTATCGTGAAGTATGAGAGTTGTGCTTATTACAAATTCAGAGCTTCCGGTCGGCTGTGGCTGGTGAGTGGCACGTGTGTGGCTCATTATCATTTTCCGTGCTTTGCTCTTCTTCTATCTTCAACGTGATGCACGTCTCTCTATGAATTTTCTTCGCGCTACTACTCATCGATACTCTGCCATGTCTACGCCGATGAGATCTTCGGAATGCTCGCCATTCACTAATGTTGTGGTGAGCTCGATGAGAAAGCTGTAATTCACCCCCCCCCCACTTCATCCCAAAGCTCCCCGCATTGTACGGAGCTTCGTTTAACTTCTTATATGCAGATACCCGGAGGCACTGGCAGACAAGAGCTTCGATAATACAGGATGTAAGTACTCTATTGTTCCGAAATTTGATTGGCTTTTCCAATGTACTAACCACGCGTCAATTGTAGTGCTGCTCGAAGCTCCTTTCGACAAATCCCGCATACAGAAGAACTCGGTCCTCCTCACGATTGACCTCACGACGGCCGTCGCTGATGAAGCAATTCAAAACCGCAACTCAATTGTCGTTGCATACCGTAAGTCGCATCCGAGGAGTCAGCATACTTGCAATTGAACGCCCCATACGTACATTTCAAAAATATCCAGAATTGGACCTCAAACCTAACGCAACGCCATCCACCACAGACCCAATCATCTTCCGCGGCCTGAAATCCCTCACCTTCGCCGACCCCCAACAAAGATCCCTACTCCGCCTTGCACAACATGGAATCAGCGTCTACTCCCCGCACACAGCCGTCGACACCGTGCCCGGCGGCATGGCCGACTGGCTCTGCGATGTAGTGACCGGAAACTTCAAGCAGGCCCAACAAACGCCCAAAGCCACCATCGGATCCTGCGCCTCAAGCATGTACTCCGCCCCAAGCTACCCCGAAGCAGCCATCCCCGCCGTGCAAGCTCCCTCCTCGCAAGGACCAGCGCACACCAGGTCCACAATCCACCCATCCCCGCCAGCCTCAATCCCAGAAGGCTTCGAGTCAGCCGGTGCCGGCCGTCTGGTTACTTTCACCGAGAAACAGCCCCTCACAACCCTGGTTGACAATATCGCTTCCGGAATCGGCCTGCCTGGCGGTATCCCCATCGCCATCCCGCAGGGCCAATCCGTCGATACCATCTCCATCCGCACGGTGGGGATGTGTCCCGGCTCTGGGTCTGGAGTCCTCCTGAAAGGTGGCGGCGAGCTCCCTGATCTCCTGTTGACTGGTGAAATGAGCCACCACGAGGCCTTGGCTGCCACGGAGCGTGGGTCTGTTGTTATCTCGCTCTCGCATACTAACTCGGAGCGTGGGTATCTGCGTTCAGCGATGCAGCCTAAATTGCTAGCCGAGGTTAAGCAGCAGTGGAATGAGGCTTTCCGGGATTCTACGAAGACTATTGATGATCTTAAGAAGTTCGATGGGGTTCCATCGGCGGGTGTGTTCCAGGTTCAGGACCTTTATAAGGACCAGGGCGATGTTGAGGTTTCCGTTAGTGAGGCTGATCGTGATCCATATGGTATTATGATTTGGCGTGGTAACTAGGTTTGCTTTTGGCTTGGCCCTTGATATCTAGCATTACTACGAGAAGAAAAGTGCAAAATATAGACAGTCGCAATTAGAGACATCGTGAGAACCTATTGATCACAAACACTGAAGTAGCTCAGCTAGTACTCAATCAATTTGGCTAGACTTTTAACCACAGTCGAGTTAGAACTATGCAGTATGAGGAAGTCTGATAAGATGTCAAGAAAGTGGTTTGAAATGAGAAGGATATCCTAATGGGCAGACAATGACAGAAACCCAGAAAAAGTGTCTTGAGGGGAGAATAAAAGACAAGATGAAGGACACAGGTGAAACAACGAAGGTAGGCTATCGAGGACGAGAAGGGAAACACAAAGTTTGAGTTTTTTCCCTTCACGAGTTCAACAAACCCACAATTCATGGATGTAGGAAGATTGTGGTAAATATCGAGTAGCGATAGGGATAGAAATGAAGGAAAGAAGAACAAAGAGACCGGGTAAAAATCAGACGACCAAGCCCCGAATAACTAAACAAGAAACAGAAAGAAAAAAAAATGAGATAGATGGTATCCGCATGAGTGGCCTTAGCGAAGTCAGGAATGAATCAATAAAGAAGAGCTCCACGAAACAGTGACTACAGATCAATCAGGCTACCGCCGCGCTGTTGCTGTTGCTGACCCCAAGGGTTGTTATTGGCAGGCTGTTGCTGCTGCACATATCCGGTCTGCTGCGGCATGCCTGTGAATTGCTGGCCGAAGAATGGGTTTCCGGTGGGAGTAGCGTGTAGACGGTCCAAACCCTGACCAGCAGAATTGACGAATGTGCCAGGTGCTGTGTGTTGTGCGGGGATTCGAAGGTCTCCAACATTGCCGAAGGTATCCTGACCTTCGCCTGACCCCAGAAGGGCGTTGAGACGAGCATGGTGAGGGTTCTGCGGGGGGGTACTCTTTGGTGGCTGTGGGGCCTGGAAGCCGGCGATCGGGTTGGGCTGAGTAGGTTGGGCGAACAGAGAGCTTTGGCCATACTGTGCATTGCTCTGTGCAAACTGATTCGTTGCACGGTCCTCCGATAAGGAATTGAGTGTTGGCGGGCCTGTTTGTGCCGGGTTGTTGAACTGTGTTTGAGTACGCTGAGCGAAGGGGTTGTTTGATCCTGTCGGCATGGGCTTGAGGGCATCAGCAGGCTGCAGATGCTGCTGAGGCTGGCTCCCGGCCCATGGGTTGTTGCTTCCTGCGGTCTGGTAGTTCTCCTGGGGCTGTTGTTGTTGGTGGTGTTGCTGCGAGTAGACATCCCCTCCATAAGGGTTGTTGGGATTGAACACGGTGTGCTGGGGTTGAAGAGTGGCCTGCGGTTGCAAAAGGTTGTTCTGTTGCTGGCCGTAAGGGTTCTGATCATAGGCTGAGGGCTGCGCCTGGTAGCCATTGGCGTAAGGGTTATTCATGCCGGTGGGCTGGTTCTGGAATCCTGTCGGCTGCGCGTACTGGTTGTTCAGGTAACCAGTTGTCATAGGTTGCTGCGCATTGATCGGGTTGCCAAACCAGTCCACAGCACCTTGCTGTTGGTAGCCCTGGTTGTAGCCGGTTGGCTGGACTTGAGCTGGGGTGTCGTCAAAGAGAGCATGGGCGTTGCTCTCTTCCAATTCGCGCTTTCGAAGGTCCTCCTCCTCCTTGCTAAGCCTGATGGCCTTGGCAAGATCCTCGTCATCCTGGGTCCCCATTGTCTCTTTAGCGCGTCGCCTGCGCTCATCCTCGGCCTCGGCCTTGCTAGCTTCAATAGCTAAGCGGTATTCGGTGTCGGAGTCGTCGTCCCCGTTCCGTCGGCGTCGTTCTCTGCGCGGCGGTTCCGCGTGAGAGTTTCCGTAACCTTCATCGAGTCCGCTCACACGAGTCTTCCAGAGTTTGCGATCCGATCGTTCACTGCGCAGACGATCTTCATCCAGTACCAATGCAGTCAATTCCTTTGCTGCCACGCGGACTACAGAACATCAACCTGTCAATTCTGCGACCCTTCTGATTTTCAAGAGAACAACTTACCGTTCTGGCCAACATCCCTTGATTCCTCATCCACGTATGTGAACTCGCGCAAAGTCTTGATAATATAGACATTTTTCCGGGCCCACGTTACCACCAACTCCGAGCCTTCGTGGAGACAGTAGTCCAAGACTTTCAGTGACTTCAGCACGTGGCGCCAGTTCTTGCCCTTATCGTTGAGTCGCTTGTCAAGCATGTCCATGATCTCATAGAACTCGTTCGGACTATTATGCAGATGGAATTAGCGGCGCCCACAGGATTGATCGCAGACCCAACTCACCTCCCGAAAGTCATGGCGGCAATCTCGGACATCTCGGTGCCCGTAGGACCCCAGGGATCATTACTAGTGGCTGCAAAAGTGAGTTAGCAACTTGGTCACAATGTACGTGGGGTGCATGGGCGCAATGCCGCAAGCAACCCCCCGGGGGGAAAGACAGGGGCAGCAAGCCGTCACAACAGCAGTTCTGCATATGCGACGGCAACTCGATGATCGCCCAAAAGTTTGAAGTAGTTGGAATTGGCTCATACCATTTCGGACCTTGACCTGCACTGAGGAATATCCTTTTGTGACGTTTTTCACGCTCCGTACAACTTTAGACATGGTGGCAGTGATGTGACGGTCGCAGTTTTAAGGTAGATGGAATGGATCGTAATCGTCAGGTGGAAGCCGATGCGAAGGATTAGTATTGCAGAAGAGTATTAGACTGCCAAGCACACACAGCCCTCTTTCTCCGTGTCGCGGCCCAAGATGTCAAGCGTGTCACTCCGGCTCCGAAAGGGTCTGACAGATTGGACCAAAGGGGTCAGGTGATTGAGCTTTAGATTGCCTGAAAAGTAAAATATTGGCGAACAATAGTCCACAGTGAATGGATGAAAGGTGAAAAGTGAAAGAGAGGAGAGGGGATGGGCTTGAACGGGGGGGAATGAGAGGGCTTGGCAGTGACGAAGCAGCTTGGACCAAACTTATACACCTGTTATTGTTCACGATCTACACTTGGAACTTTTGTTAGTTGTAAAAGATTTTTCATTTCATTATTATCATGAATAGAATAAAAAGCAGCTCCTAGATGACTTACATGGGTTATGTACAGTGCAATGTCCAAGTCCCGTCACACCCTGGCCGGAGGTCCGGTCTAATCGCCGTGATCTTACTTCTCCTTTTTATCCTCCATATATAGCCCCGAATAGGTAATTCACTATCTAACTGCTATATTGTACATATTTATCTTTAACATACATGCCATCAGAGTCAATCTTCATAAATTTCAAATTCTTGTAGACTTCCAGAAAGAAAAAAACATGGCATAATTCCCGCCACATGTGGCGGCCTTGGGCCGCATAAGACCCTTCGTGGTCAGGCAACAGTCAATATTTTAAGAAGTTACAACATGTGAAGTATGATATAATATGATATACAAAGATATACAGAGATATACAAGGATATACTACCTAGGTAGTATAATCTTGTGTGTATAAGAGATATTGAAGTCTCGTAAAGAAGCAGACTACGTCATATTCTTTTTTTCTAGAATGCAAGAACACTCTTGGCGCTCCGATGGTCCCACATTGGGGTTGATATCGAAGATGGTTCTCTTACTATCCACTATTTTTGGAATGCACCCTCTAGCAATAGTTCGATTACTAAACTACTGAGCCCCTAGGCCATACTCAGTACTTATATATGTGTAGAGGACTAAGGATTCATGGAATGTAACAGTCTATGTCCACAGCGGGTGATCCCCAAACCGGACCTATCAAAACTGCATGACCTACCAATACACCCTCTTCCTAGAGTTGGGTATTATGGGCAAGTGTGAACCTTGGGATATACTGAGTAACTACGTATATAGTTGAAAACTAACAAACGAATGTATTCCGTGGGTTCTGCCAGTGGCTACGGAGCCCAAATGCTCAAACCATGGCTTGTCAACAGACTCGCACGAGAACTGGGATTTGATCTGGGTGCGAACAGAGAGTTTTTACGTTACGTAGGTAAGACTTTCAGCAATGGGGTAATGCTGAGGTCTCTCCATAGATGTGTCCGCAGCCCGCCATCCTCTGCCTGTCTCATGGGGGCTACGGTGAGAAGGTGGACGAGAGGGTTAGGGAGAAGAAGAAGAGAAGAAGAAGAGAAGAGGAGGAAGGGGGGTTGGGGTCCTTTTATACCCCACGTTCCTTCCTAAAGTGAACAGTTCCCTTGCACCTGCCAAAGTCAGGTGTATCGCACCTTCCCAATCTGGAAAGCATTCACATGTTTGTTTATTCAGGGCCCGTTAGGAAGTAGCCCTGGTGCCAGTGTCGTATTAAGATGATTCAAGTACTTTGTCCACACAGAGGCTAGAAAAATTCAATGGATTCATTTTTGTACTTCAATTCCAAGTCCTAGAATGTTATTCAAGAATCTCAAGCAATCCCATCAGACAGAGCATCAGCAATACTTCTAATAAACCCTTTATTCTGCATCCCATCCACCCATTCACCAGGAATAGCGTTAAATCCATAGAACGCCCCCGCAAGACCACCATAAACAGCCCCTGCGGTATCCGAGTCACCACCGAGATTGACCACTGCCAACGCTCCATCCTTCCAGGTATCATACTTGAAGAATGCCCATAGAGCACACTCAATAGTATCAACAACCCATCCACTACTCTTCATATCACTAGGCTCCTTTCTCTTCCAGTCACTAATCGTTCTGTATCTGTACAGTGACAAGCGCTCCTTCAGCGCAGGGTGAGTAAATGGGAACGTGGAGACCGCGTGGAAGAGTTGTTTCTTCGTCTGATCTATAAACAGTAGACGTCAGTAGCAATTCCTGAGAGAAAAACAGAGAATCGAAACACAAACCATTCATAACCCTACACACCAACTCCGTATACGCTTCACACGCTTCAACGCACGCGAGCGAAGGATGAGTGATCCGGCTATGTCTTCTGGCAATTTCCCTCGCCAATTCAGAATCCCCCCAGTAAACCAATCCAATCGGGACGATCCTCATCAAGCTCCCGTTCCCAGAGTACTCCTCGTAATCCAATCTACCCGTGACCATCACCTGGGCAAAGTCGAAGTTGCCCTCCTCCAGGCCATACTTCACCCACGTCTGAGGGGAGATGCGAGTGGAACGTCCCACGTCCCATGAGTGGTTGACAGTGCTAAAATGGCCTTTGGTCATCCACTCGATGAAGTATTGGATTGACAGCTCATGGTTGTATTGCATGTTGGACTTGTTGAAGGAGCATGCCAAGGCTAGAGTCATAGATCCGTCGTCGGAGTAGGATCTTGCTCATGTTAGTCACAAATCGATCTTTTGCATATGTGACTGTCGCGGAAACTCACCCAGCTGGTTGCTTGAAGGGCGCGACAAATCTCAAGCATGTGATCGGCTCGAATGTTCCTGGGTCTCTAAATTGTACGGGGCCACCGAGTGCGTCGGCTACGCAGACGCCCCAGATGGCGCCTTTGGCACGAGATTCCAGTGATGGAGTCATGCTGTGCTGATATTGGTGTTGATTTTGATGTTGATATTGATGTTGATGTTGATGTTTTGCTTTTGTTTCGAGGTGATTTCGTCTTATTTAAAGATGTCGTCGGAAGTGACTCAAAGAGGGAGGAACCTTGGGAAGTCGGAAACCTTCGAAGTATTGAGTCACCAGGGCGCAGTGCACTAGCCAAGAGACAAAAAGAACCTCAATAATATAGAAAGTCAAATGTGACATTGCTAGTGCAATGGCCAATACGAGCCTTGGGATGATTTGTATGGAGTACTAAGCCTCACGCTAGGCACCACAGCCTCGCCTACTCACCTCCGCCCAGATATTGCCTGAAGGCCCCTTGAAGCTGTAAGGCTGTAGCTGAATATGTTCCACTAAGGCTGAAGGTGTACAAAACTGCCTACATGGTATGTCTTTGGATGAATGAAGTAGCCATTCTCAGGCGTGATCGAGTAATAACTCATCATCTACTTATGCCGAGGCCAGACAACATCTTTCACAGGCTGCCCATTAGTTTCCTTCGCCAAATCCTCTACAGTCTTCCACTTCCACAGCCGCTGACGAGGATTAACCAGCTCATTATCATTTCCAAGGAAAGGAGGAGTATGAGCAATCCCCCCATCACCCATCAAGAACCACAGATAAGCAGCAGGACGCCACGAAGGCTCAGCGGTAGTCTCCTTCTTATACTTCTCATACGGGAGGCAGTCAATATCAATCCGACCCGCACCAGCAGACTCCATAATCCCCGCAATCTCCTCAATCGAGCGCGAGTCACCACCAACATGAACAACATCAGGAATCTTCTCTGGGGGCATAGTCGCCAGCGAAGCAACCGTCCTACCGACGTCCCCAAGCGAAGTAAAAGACACCGGCGTGCGGAACGACCCAACACTAGTGTACTTCCTGTTCTGGGTATCGAGACCAAACCACGGCCCGATACTATCTTCTAGGAACAGGCCGCAGAATACGCAGCAGATCTTGATCTTCATGTGTGAGACGAGTCGCTGCGCGTTCAAATGTTGCTTCTTCTTCTCGTCCCATTCCAGATGGGCGAAGTCGTGGCCGTAGTGGTCGACACCGAATTCGGAGGGGAAGTAGACTTGGATATTAGTTCTGGGGAGGGCAGCTGCGATCTCTTTTTTGAAGTCGTGCCCTGCGGGCCCGATTGTATTTATGAGGATTTGGACGCCTTGTAGGGCTTCTTCGAGGTTGGTCTCGTTGTAGCGGCGGGTTGTGAGTTTTACGCCGGATTGGGAAGAGGAGGGTTGGAAGAGGCAGGACTCATTTCTTGAGAGGAGGATTACCTCGGAGAATTTGTCTTGGAAGCTCGTGGAGAGGAAGGCTGTTGTGACGTGCTTTCCTAGATGTCCGGTAGCTCCGGCGATGGCGACAACTGGTCGTGTTATGGATGCCATGTATGCTATTGGGGACATTAGAGGAAGAGATTGTTTGGAATGAAAGGCCAAGGAGGGGAGTTAGGAGTCCCACATTATATCTACATATATGTACATACCCTACTTCGCCATATTGTCTGTCTTCTTTGCGTCATTGGCAGGCCATACAACCATCCCAAGGTTCGACCCAACAGACCTGATTGGCTCACAATTGTATATTTCTTATATGTTGTGCAATATAGAGAGGTGTTTGTATCACTCAAGATTGATCCACCTCTTATATATGGAATGTGTTGGGGTGTAACATAGGAAAATAGAGAGTTAGCAATTGACAGGGGGAGTTGGAGAGTTGGAGAGTCATAGTTGAAAGCAATATATATCAGAACGACATGGGATAAATTGTGCATTTCATCAAATTCTACCCATATCCATATAAACCCGAAATCTAAATCCGATTAATGCCAACGTGAGGGAGTGGCCCTCATAATGCTGTTCGTCCCCGCATCAAAACACCAGGCCCCATTGTGTAACCCCAGGGGCCGACGCTTCTGCTAAAAAAAACATAACCAGTCTGCTTGTGCTTTTATTCCTAAATCCAAGTCCATTACTTCTCCAGGCTTAGGTATTTCGCCTCCGCGCCCTTGATGCACGCAATGTTGGCGCCAAGCTTGTTGATCGTCTCAATGTACTCATCATAGGGGTCCGAGTCGAAGACAATACCACCACCAGCCTGGAGGTAAGCCACGCCGTCCTTGACCATCATAGTGCGCAGTGCAATGCATGTGTCCATCGCACCGGGCATCTCGGCTGAGCCATCTGGGCTGGCGCTATTATATCCAAAGTATCCGACAGCGCCAGCGTAGACGCCACGCTTTTCACCCTCCAGCTCGGCGATGAGCTGCATGGCGCGGACCTTGGGTGCACCGGAAACTGTGCCGGCAGGGAAGATAGACCGGAAAGCATCGAAGCGGGTCATGCCTGGCCGCAACTCTCCCGAGACTTGGGAGACCAGGTGCTGAACGTGTGAGAACTTCTCCACGACCATCAGTCGATCGACCTGTGTTGTGGTGGGGTCACAGACGCGGTTCACGTCGTTGCGAGCCAGATCGACCAGCATGACGTGCTCGGCGCGGTCCTTAAGACTGCTGCGGAGCTCCTCAGAGAGGGCGGCATCTTCCTCTGGGGTCTTGCCGCGCTTTACGGTGCCTGCGATGGGGTGGCTGATGATACGCCCCCGCTCTTCCTTAACCAGGAGCTCGGGACTGGCTCCGACAAGCTGGAAGTCTTGGCAGTCGATGTAGAACAGGTAAGGAGAAGGGTTGACGGTGCGAAGGTGGCGGAAGAGGTTGAATGGGTGGAGAGAGGTAGGTCGTGATAGCCGCTGTGACGGCACGGTTTGGAAAATATCGCCCTTGGCAATGTGCTGCTTCAATCGGTGGACGTGGCCTTCATATCCATCCCGTCCAATGTTGGACGTATACTCCTGGTCCGGGATGATCGGACCCTGGGGTGGAAGCGGTGTGCGATCCTGGAGTAGCGTATCAATCGTCTTCTGGATGATGGATTGGCCCTTGAGGTATGAGGCCTCGATATCGGCATCCGCCGAGGGAATGGGAACGTAGGTGATGACCTTGACAACTTGGAAGAAATGATCGAATGCAACGATGGTATCGTAAAGCATAAAGAACGATTCAGGTACTCCGAGGACGTCCTTCATTGGCCGCGCCGTCTTGGGCTCAAAGTATCTAACACAGTCGTATCCAACATATCCGATTGCTCCAGCAGTCAACGGCGGGAGGACCAATTCAGGTACTGTCGCGACACGGAACTGAGAAAGCTCATCCTCGAGGTATGGAAGGGGATCCGCTGCTGGGCCATGGCCCTCGCCGGTCTTGATGACTTTCCTGGGGTCTGTATGTGAGGAAGGGGTAAGCGATGGAATCGGACCAGACTCCCGGAATCACCCACCTGCGCCAATAAAGCTGTATCGCCCAATGGTCTCTGTTGTGGCAGCACTCTCGTACAAGAATGACAACCGCGAGCTATGCCTGTGAGTCAGCGATCTTGTCCAGTTTTCCATGCCCGGCCTTATCGCCAATATTGAAAACAACCCAATGACTCACTTCTCTGCAATCTTCAAGTATGCCAATGTTGGGGTTAAGAGGTCGGCAGGGATTGATGCTGTAACAGGAAGTAGGTTGGGAGGGAACTCGGAGTTCCTCGACTTTGAAATTACTTCTCGCGCCGTCTCGAGAGACGGGACGCTGGGGATCTGAGTCATGGGTCAATGGGTGTAAACAAAAAATCCCGACTGGGGAGCCGAAGGAGAAATACAATAGCAAGACAGATGCATACTTACAGAAGTTGTCATTTCGTTCTTAAGTGGCTGATATCGACGGTGCTAGTCAAGAGAAAGGATTGAGTTAGCGGTGGGAAAATGATTCACACTGTGGGGGGTGGATATGTATTGACGGGCGGTCCAGGAATGCGCCCCAGCCTGCATGTATTTGATTTGAGGTGTGACAAAATACCATTGTGATAATTGTGATATCAATTTTAGCGCTACTTATAAATTTATTGAGCATCTCCCGAGCAACCTTTGAAAGCTTACACGTCTCACAAGTGTGTCCTCCAGTGATTATATGCATCCAAAAACAGACTAGCGTCGAGGGGTATATCGATTATCGATAAAGCGGCCATGGATGTACCTATATTGTACACTTGACTTTGAAAATTAGGGTATTTTCTTGATTATCAGACACTAAAAGTGAGTTTCAGAAGTCATAGATCCCACCTGAAATGGGCCAGGGGGAAGAAAAGAGGCAAAAAAAAAAAACGTCCACCGTCGCCAATCCATGTTATTCGCCGTGCCCACCCAAACCTGTCCCAAGCAATGCATGCCATTATGCATTTTCTAAAGAAAAATGTATGTTCACAGAAGGCAAAAAGTAAAAAAAAAGATTCGAGAAAACGGTGAAGAGTGATATGTTCTCAAGGAAAAGAGTTCGAAAAGGCTTTTCAAGCGGGATTGTCGGATTAGTTCAAGCAAGGCATGAGTCGTGAGTTTTATGTGGCTGTTTCAAACCCGCCCTGTCATCGTTGCAAATTGATGATTGCCATCTTGGGAGATTGGACTGTCAGCATGGGGGGAGTTGACATAGGGAAACCAGACAAGGGAGCGTACCTGTTTGTTGAAGCCATAGGCAAGTCGTTTTCCATCTGCATCCCAGGAAAGGGCGCGATGAGGTTCTGATTTTGAATAACCATTCTGTCCATGGTGTCCATTTTGTCCATTGGTCATGCGGTCGGCTTCCTCTTTCTTCGCCTCGGGGCTAGTTGGGGTCCAGGTAGACATGAGACTACCGTTAGGGTGTTCAATATTCCAGATAAAGAGTCCGTCCTTGCTAGCCGCACCGAGGGCGTATCCATCGGGGGAGAAAGATCCGGTAATAGCGGGGTTTGAGTCTAGGCTGAGCTGATGAATGTTCGTGTAATCTTTTATATCGAGGTTGACCTGCCAAACCTTGACCTTACCATCCGCCGAAAACGAGGCAAATTCAATACGATGGGGGTCAAATTGGGGGCTGATATCAAGGCCGGTGATTCTGTCCTTGTGGGCGTTGGGGATAAGTATGTCATGGGTGGGGATCCAAATTGAAGCGCTCAGTCCAGAAGCCACGATAGCAACTGGATGAGACTCGGTTTGGATACACCGAATAAACTCCCAGGTCGCGTTATCTTTGGGAGAAGGAAATGTCTTAACCAGACGGATGCTGTTGTCCACTTCACATTGATAAACTGCACCCTCGCCAGAGGCGAATGCCAGGTTGCGCCCGCACCATGCGAGATCATAAATATGGTTCTCAATTATTTGAGGTGGAGGGAAAACATCTGGTCGGCGGCTGTCGTCCCAAAGCGCGAGTTCTGATACGTTGTGATTCGAGGCTACAACGACGAGTTGAGAGCTACTGGCTGCCCAGTGCAAGCCAGTGATGAGCCTGGGTACCTCGGGTAATAAATCCACTGCATCTCCATTGACGTTGTACATGGTGATAGTGCCCCTATCATCAGTACAAGTGGCGACGGCCAATTTCTCACCAATGGCATCCCAAGCTACGGTAGAGACACTTGTGTCACCCTTCTTGAGCTCGAGGATTTTCTTCTGCGCCGGTTCCGATGACATGGACAGCTTCCACAAGCTGCAAAAGAGGTCACCAGCTCCCACAACCACCGTGGGATCGCGAGGGCGCCATACGACGTGAGTCACGTGATTGTCCGGATTCAGCAGGGCGGTGTCGGGGGTCAAATCGATGGGCTTGGCGGGGGCGATCTGGACGGCAGAGCTCTCGCCATTTTCCAGGGCGGGCGGTAGTTCAGTGATCTCCTCGGCCATGCTGACATCACCATCCTCATCCATATGATCGGGAGTATTTGGCTGACTTTCAGTTTGCGCCTTGTCCTCCATGGATTCATCACTATCAGTTTCGTCCTTTCGGCTGTCCTTTCCGGGCTCGGCATGGCCGTTCACCGGGCGGTCGCGCGCAAGTTCGCCCGGCGAATCTGTGTCTGTGCCGACAGCCTCATCGCGACTTTCCACCGATCCAGTTTTGGTTCCAATTTCAAAGGGCTCTGGTCCGAAAAAATAATCAGACGGTGAAATGCTTTTGTGATTGCCCTCCTGTGCATTGCGATTAGTTTAGACTGCAATTGGAACCCCAAGAAGAAAGTAAATTTTTTCCTCTTTGGCGCGTAAGAACCGTTCTGAGTGAAAAACATACCTTATCCAGCGACGATTCCAGCTCGTGGTATTGCAGGCCTTTTTGGACCAGCGACACCAGCGCATGGGTTTTAATGTAAGGCGCAAATGGGAGAGTCTGTGGATCAGGGAACCACGCACGCTGCAAAGACACGGCGGCATCGCCGTGGCCTAGCTTGAGTTAGAGGTCAAATTGGGGAAAAAGTCAAGGGGGCAATGTGACCGACCTGCTTCTTGGAGGTACCTAGAAAGAATATTAGTTCTGTAGGAGATGCATGGGTTGTATTTGCACTTACCTCCATATTAAATAGTTGACATGATGCGACGTGAGGTCAGGTTGTGCCATGATTACATGTGCGACCAGCTAAGGGCTGCGGACATGCCAGAGAGGGAAGAGCTGTTTTACCGATGAACACGAAAGTGGAGGCTGCGATGCGCGGAGACGGGGCTTCAGGAAAACGGAACACGAGGCCAGAAGGGGATAGGAACTTCCGGATAAATAGAAAAGGGGGGATGCTTGTATCTTCCGCAAAGAATCTAAGACTTTGAGACTTCAAGATCGAAGAGAAAGCCAAGACAAGGGTGAAATTGGAGTTGTGGGGATGAAATGAAAGTGAGAAAGTGAAGGGAAGAAGAGAGGGATGTAGGATCAAGAAGAATAGAAGCTATTCTGTAATCTCATAGAAACAGGAACCAAGTATTTCAATGAATAGAGAAGAGGGAGAGGAAAGTGAAGATCTGAGATTAAGGATCCAGAATGTTTGGCAGAAGTCCATTTAGCACACACTAGCCACTTGGATCCTCCCTGTGGCGTCGGGAGACCCTCCACACTTTGTCGAACTTCTCTTCTTCGGTCATTTTTCTATTTGAGGTAAAATATGATCTTGGAGATATCGAATTGATATTCTCAACTTGATCAAATATTCTTGATACTTTACCCCTTGAGACACTTGGGACTTCTCAAACAACTCCTGTTGAGCGCCTAAAAATGGGGTTCTCCACACATCGGGGGATTTCAGCACGAGCACCCGTACGCCTTTCAAAGTTCCAATTCCCACGTACCGGAGTGCTTATCCTGTGTCACAACCTATGCCTACCCTTAGACTTACACTTACAATAAGATCTACTTGCAGGGATACTACCTTTCGGACACCATATACCAATGACCTGAACTGCATCCACCCGAACCTGCAGGTCAATCGCAGATGGTGGATCGTGGCTAATGGTGCCGCCAGTTACCGACCTGACGTTGGCGCGTCCTTTAAGTACGGGGGTCCTTTTTACCTTCTTACTTCTTACTTTTTACTTCTTCACAACCTACGCACTTGCTAAGTTGGATATACTTCGGTTCTTTACTTTCTACTATTACTCCCGATGTCATTTAGTGGGGAACTCCTATTAGGGAGTGTCTGACAGGTAAGTATTCATTCCCTACCTAGGTATGTTCCGTATAATGCCTGGCACTCGAAATCTTTCCGATTTAATTTTAGTATTCACCTCTTGCCACTTTTTGATCTCAGAGTAAAATTGAGCACGCCCCTGGACACGCTGACTCACAGATCATTATATAAGCTGATTAGCAAGCTGACTATTCTGGGCACAACCAAGTGGTCCACGCCAGAGTGAGTTTGGAAGGCGATCGATGTTCTCACTAGGCCTTCATAGATTCTGGGGGCATCTCTATATATTTGCAGCCTGGCCATTGCAGAGTCTCGAGTGAACAGGGCCGCTTCACACAGCTGGTAGGAGTCCCAAAGTATACCAGCTGTATACAGCAAGAAGGTGCATCAAATATGTGCCGCAGATAACTTAGATATGTCCAATAGAATTGAATGAGGGGGGCAAAGCTTTATCTAACCAGGGCAAGCAATGAAGCGAGCATCCGCCTGTAGAACCTGATTGCATATGGCCTGTGTTCTCAATGGGTTAGTAGTGGAACATTCAACGAATAATAACTTGCCCATAGGAGCACTTCTAATGCCTCATCGAGCACTTCCTGGACCGAGTCATCGTCGCTTAATTAAGCAAGTGATACTGATGTCGCGGCATTCCACGGCCTCGGGAACGGAATTAGCTATTGAGCGCTACCATCAGGCATCTGAGCTTGTGCGATTGAAAATAGTAAGTGGTATTTTGTTGACTCTTGTAGATGTCCATAGATGCTTGCAAACCAGGTTGCAGTACATTCCCTATACAAAGATGAGTTGAAAGGAGTGGTGTTACCAGAACCTCAAGACGTACCCTACCCATGTTTTCAAGGCCAATGAATGAAATATGATGAGTATCTTCTTTAGAAGACACTAGCCGCCTTCCTGCTCAGGAGAGCCGACCCAAGTACACCATAAGTACCTTGGTTGCTTTGGGAGTGCAGCATCGGTCAATCCAGTACGGGAAGGGAAAGTCTGACAGCAAGACACGGCTTTCATATCACCAATCTCACAATCGTTAATAAATCCACGACGCCGACAGGTTTCTTGAAGAACCGCCATAGCTTCAAGTTGTTCATCAGAAAGAGGTGGAATCAACAGGCGCGGTAGTTGTCAGGCAGGTCGGAATTACTAGTTGAGAGGTGGAAAATATAAATTATAACAAAACTGTCAGGTTGTTAGGTTACCTGTACGAGTAAGCCTGAAGCATATGACTAGTTACTCATTACGGGTAGCTGTTAGTTAACTAGGTGAGTTCTATTAAGATTGAAATACAAGGGAGCTTTTTATAGATAAATAACTACCTTTGTCCTTTGTAATTCTATATTCAAACAAACAAAAAGTAAAAAAGAAAAGTCAATACATATTATATATTAGACAGTAAAATGAAATAATAACATGCAACATAGTTAAGTGAACAACCATAATCGGTAGTTAGCTAAATGGGCGTATCATGTAGATTGTCGCCTTGGGAGCATCTCAGGGCCAAACAAACTTGGGTGGGTACACTTCTCTGCCCTCAAGTCTCCCACCTCAACTTTCTTCATCTCTACGGCCTGTGGCGTCTTGAAGCTCCAAGCGAGCTCCAATATGTCGCTCCGAATCAACATTCCCCCTGCTACTCGATTCTGTCTCCTCAGCCTTCTCGCCCTCTCTCTACTCTACAACATCGCCAGATGGCGACAAATTGACACCACCGGCGGAACCCCGACCACATCTCCCCTCGTCCCCTACCTGACTCTCGTCCCCTCATTCTTTTACTACTACCCTTGGACAATTGTTACGGCTACCTTCGTCGAGCAGAATATATTCACCGTCCTGCTAAATGCCACTACTGTATTCTATGGCGGCAAGTACCTCGAACGCGCGTGGGGCTCGCGCGAGTTCAGCAAGTTCATCGCCGTGGTCGCTGTGATCCCCTGCATCGCCATCATCCCAATCTACCTGATCTGGGGAGCAGTCGGAGGCTCCCCGAGTAGAACGTACGAATCGCCCCTCTCCCTCCGTCCCTCAACACGAGCAAGCCAATTACCACCCTATACCAAACACTAACCAACTTAAAAACAACACAGCCTCACCCAAATATGCGGTGGCGTCTCCATCCAAGCCTCCTTCCTAGTCGCCTTCAAACAACTCGTCCCAGAACACACCGTAACGATCTTCAAGGGAATAATCAAAATGCGCGTAAAGCATTTCCCCGCCCTCTTCCTCCTCCTAAACGCCATCAGCGGCCTCGTCATCGGAACAGACACCGCAGCAATCCTTTCATGGCTTGGCATCCTCACCAGCTGGACCTACCTCCGCTTCTACAAGCACCAGCCCGATCTAACCGGGACCTCGAGCGGCGCGGGCATCAAAGGCGATGCCAGTGAGACGTTCGCGTTCGCCTGTCTATTCCCAGACGTGATGCAGCCACCTGTCGCATTCGTCGCAGACCAGATCTACGCTCTGCTAGTCGCAGCTAAGCTCCTAGCACCGTTCTCCCAGGAAGATATCGCCTCCGGTAATGAGCTTGTGCTGGCGAGAGGCGAGACGGGCTTGCCCACGCTGTTGAATAGCCAGCGTGGTGGGTCTAGGGGCGCGGCCAAGCGTGAGGAGGCGGAGCGCAGACGCGCTATTGCGCTCAAGGCTTTGGATCGCAGGTTGCAGGCTGCTACTATTGGGCGTGTGCAGGCTCACTCGCCTGGTTTGGGTGAGGCTAGCTCGTCGATGCCGCGTCCTGCTACGCCTACCCCGGCTGCGCCTGTTGGTCAGAGTATGCTGGGGGAAACGAGTTACAATCCTGATCATGCTTGAGTGTGGTTGGGTGCTTCTTTTTTTTTGTGACTCTGGCGTTTTGTGACGCACTTTGGGATTTGGTCTTCTGGACATACTCGCATTCGTGGCATGGCTGGTTTGCGGCTTGTTTTTTTCTATACCGATAGTGTGTGCACTTCTGATGATGTACATGATTTGTTTGATCTCGTCTTTGAGTTTTGATTTCCTGTCCTATTCATTAAGCTGATATCTTAGTAGCTTTTTAGCCTTGAATTCCATTTGTTTTATACCACATGGAGCTTGTATGTCAATTACTATTTGAAGAAACAATTTCGCTCTATTAATCTGTAGCTTTGAAGTTTTTCAATTGAGTATGCACTTTATCTTATTTATGTTGATTTTTAACCCGGCTATTCAACTTCTGCGTCCATCTGCATCTCAGCCTCCTCTTCGTCTAGCAATGGCACAAACCGGAAGTCCACAAAGCACACAGGTCCATTGGGTCCCTTCACGCCTGCACCAACTGGTCTGCCCACTGGCACATTATGATCATCAAGCTCAACCATGAACTGCAAGCTCAACACCCCCTGCCGATCCCCACGAATACTAACCTTATTCGCGACGGACATAGCTCTCGCAGCCTTGCGAACCAACGCGAAGCGATAGCTCTGTTGAATGCGCTCGCCCATAGAAGAAGGGGGAGAAACAAGGAAAGTCTCTGTGACCGTGGGCGCAAGCTTAGTTCTAGTTGCGCGAGCCCGGGAAGAGCCATCGTCGAACAACACCTTATGCATCTGAGATTGTGTATTGCCCTGGCCAGCACCGCCGGCGATCTCGTTCTGCTGGTCAATCGAGAACTCCACAGTGGATTCACTGAACGGACCACCAGCACCGGAAAGAGCGAAGTACGGTTCTTTCTTGGCACAGGCGGACAGTTTCAGTATTGTGGGGGTGGAGGAGTCGAGTTCAGCAATGGCATTATGGAGCCAGGCGGAGCGCATAATAATTTTCATGATGATAGCGTCACGCTGGAGGGGAATGTCTGCTTCGTCTTCGTCGGGCTCATAGGTTACTAGCTCGCAGGTTGTTTTTACGCCAGCTTCCATGATGGTAATGCTAAGTGGCGCGCCGTGTTGGGTGTATTGAAGGGTACAGGAACGGTCTATGAGCAGGGCTGGAGCATTGAATGCGCTTGACGAGGCGATGCCGGTTTGCGTGATGCTTGTGCCGCGAGGTCGATTGGACTCGGAGAGCTCGTTGATGCCGAAGATCTTTAGGGTTTCGAGAATGGCGGAGAGGGAAACGACGAAATGAGGATAAGCCCCATTTTGTGAGGATTCGTTGTCATCTTGGGGTGTTTCGTTCTGATCGTCAGGTTCGGAGTCGGTCGATGGATTGAATGTGTAGCTAGTGAAGAGCGACTTGTCGAGGAAGGCTAGTCCTTGAATGACGCGGCCTTCCTCCACTGAGAATCGGAGGCCATCTGGGGTAATTTGGACGGTGGCCTTATGTGCGAAACCAAGGCAGGAGAGCAGCGTGTAGAGATGGCGGGCGTTGCTGGAGACGCCGGCGAAAAGGGGCTCCATTTTGTAGCGTAGGCTGCTAGCTCGAACTTTTCAGGCACGATACTAGCACAGAGCAAAAATAATGAGTTCGAAGATGCGTGATGGCTTTGGATGTTCTAGCAGTACAAGCTCCCTTGAACCCAACGCTTATGGTACATTTGAGGGGACGCGCAATAGGAAAGGTGGCCGATTATACGTAGACTCCGGCGGCGCAAATCATGAACACAGCTCCAAAGCTATCCGAATACCCAATCAGTATATCGTACGTCGAAAAATGGGACGCAAATGCATTACTAACCCAGATGCTAGTGCGGCCGGGAAGCCCAAGGATACGATGCCGAGGAAAGACCGATCTGTTTGGTGAAATGTCAGAGTCAAATTCGGCAATGAAATTTGGAGAGTAACTTACTCAAGCCAAAGAGAGTGCCCGTAATCAATGCTATCAATATTAGTTAGAGATTGACTATTTTCAAAGCTGTGATAAACCAAGAAGCGTACCGAGGAGGAGTAAGTTGAAGCCAACCGAGAACTGACTATCCTTGGCAATGAGAGGGATGAATGGAGTTGCAGAGGCTGCCTCCCAGACTTCGTTCAGAGACATTAGGACAATAGAATTTGATAAATTTGATTGAGGAACAAATTGATGCAGGTCAAAGGTAATAATGTCAAGAGTGATATAGATCGACAGTGTTGATCTGGCCCGACCGGTGGTTAGTTGTTCCGACCGATAGATACCCCATGTCATCGTTGGCGCAAAGGTCAGGTTTGAAGGCCAAGGGCATCATGACTATTGATTCACCAAAGAGTAAGTGAAGTCTGATAAACTCATATTATATTGTGTGAAAGAATGCTTAATGTGTCATTATGGTTTTAGGTTTCAAGCGCAAAGCCTCTGAGGAGGCAGCTTCCCCAGACTCTGTTCTGCAGGTTATTAAGAAGGCGCGCACCGATTCCCCTGTGAAAGAGGTAAGAGATTCTGCTAAATCACTTCGCCTGTTTGTTCTGACAAGTACCCCGCACAGGAAGATGGCCTTCTTAAAAAGCCTCCGCTCCGCATTGTTCCATTCCCTGAGAAGGTACCCTCCCATCCCTCGCCACCACTTCTCATGTCTATTTGCAAACAATGGCTGATGATACCCAGCCCGCTGTTCTCGAGGAACGCCGAGGTGACATTGAGTTTCGTGTGGTCAACAACGATGGTTCACACGATAGCTTTATTGTCCTCACAGGCTTAAAGTGTATTTTCCAGAAGCAACTACCAAAGATGCCCAAGGACTATATCGCACGTCTTGTCTACGATCGATCCCATCTGTCTATGGCTATCGTAAAACACCCACTGGAGGTTGTTGGGTATGTTATAAATGCCGACTACTGCCATAGACTGGTTGGAGTAGGAATACTGATATACCATAGAGGAATCACGTATCGTCCGTTCAATTCTCGAAAGTTTGCTGAGATTGTTTTCTGCGCTATATCCTCAGATCAACAAGTGAAGGGATATGGTGCACACTTGATGTCTCATCTCAAGGTATGCACCCATAAAAGTCTGTAATTCTTATACATATATCTAACTTATTTACAATTTAGGACTACGTGAAAGCCACCTCTCCCATTATGCACTTCCTTACCTACGCCGATAACTATGCCATTGGATACTTCAAAAAGCAAGGCTTCACCAAGGAGATCACACTCGATAAATCAATCTGGATGGGCTACATTAAGGATTACGAGGGTGGCACGCTCATGCAGTGTACCATGCTCCCCAAGATCCGTTATCTGGAGATGGGTCGCATGCTCACCAAGCAGAAGGAGTCCGTGCAAGCCAAGATTCGGGCCTTCAGTCGCTCGCATATTATCCATCCCCCTCCGAAGGAATGGAAGAACGGGGTGTACGCAATTGATCCTCTTAGCATTCCCGCAATTAAAGAGTCCGGATGGTCGCCAGATATGGATGAAATGGCTCGTCAACCACGCCATGGGCCCAACTATAACCAATTGCTGCACCTATTGAACGATATGCAGAACCACAGTGCGGCCTGGCCGTTTACTCAACCCGTGAACCGTGATGAAGTTCCAGACTACTACGAGGTAATCATGGAGCCCATGGATCTGTCAAGCATGGAAGAGAAGCATGAAAAGGATTTGTACCCGACCCCACAAGATTTCATCAAGGACGCCATGTTGATCTTCGACAACTGCCGACGCTACAATAATGAGACCACACCTTATGCCAAGAGTGCAAACAAGCTTGAGAAGTTCATGTGGCAGCAGATCCGGAATATTCCAGAGTGGTCGGTAAGTATTTAAAATGGTGTTTCTCACAAAGTAAATACTAACTTGTGCACCTAGCACCTTGCCGATAATCATTGATCTCGGGACATACATTTATTGCAGCGAGGGTGTTTTTATGGAACGGCGTTGGATTGGGATTTGATGGGCAATACCCTGTTGATAGATTACCACAACATGCACTTTTCACTGGCTTATGAATTAATGCCAGTTTATGAATTTCTTTAAGGTTGATTTAGTGTACAAAGTACAAAGTTTACATGGTCTACTTTGTAGATTTGTACGGAGTATGTTGTATGGATATGCTGATCTTCACACCAATCACATCTATAGATGCCATATGCTTGATATTGTGGGGCTAACATCTGCCAGGCTCAAGTTGATGCCTATTGTATAGAGGGTATAGAGCAGAGTCATAGCAGTAGATGATTATAGAACATGTAATTGAATGTAAATTGAAGTAAATATGTATAACTTGGTTATATGCATGATGATAGATGAGACAATAACCTAAAACCTCAACGTTTAATTTCCCCCTTGACTGATCCTAATCTCGGATTATCGTTGTTGCGGTGTTTCGAGAAGAAAGCTGATGGCTGGAACAGCCTGACGAACTTCAACCCTTAACGTCTTTCGTTTAGTAGGACTTGTCTTTCTCAGCTTTTCTTGTTTCCTTGTTTTTTGCTGTTGCTGTTGCTGTTGCTGAGCCGACCTAATTGTGTTGTGAGCTCAGGGGCTCCCCCGATATCCACACACCATTCATTGTGTACTTTGTACCTTGCGACGTGAAGTTTAATTCTTTTCAACCCCTCTCTCATTTCGCTCTTGATTGTCTATCATTCGCTTCCATTCACCTTCTTACTCCTCGCACCTCTCGGAGTGTGTTAGGATCGCTCGCTCGCTCGTCGACGCGAACTTGATCTCTCCCCCCTTTTGCTCCTCGGAGGTCCCGCCTTCACCTTGAAATTTTGGTGCTGGTTATTTTACTATTGCCTCCTCTACGCACATCACCGATATGTCTCATCATGACTTTGCCGACGCGGAGTCGCGCAATCGCCTACCGACCCTCTTTGAGGTGCTCAGCCGCCGAACTCTCGCCCCGGTCGACCTCTTTTCGTTCTACATTTACATGCGCGACCAGCAGCGTTCTGTAGACTATCTAGACTTCTGGTAAGTGTAGACTCACATTAGATGCCTGTATCTGAAGTTAACGGGGTCCCTAGGCTTGATGTATCACAGCACATGCTACTGTGCCGACATTATGTCCGTGAACTCCGCCGTTCCGTACTCGTAGCAACCCCCGATATGGAAAGAGCCGACAGCAAACAATCCTCTACCATGCTAGACAATTTGGAGAACCTGGGTGATATCCCGTTGACGGAGGCTGGGCCTTCTCGTCTACGACACGGCTTCCAAGAAAATGAGAAGGACAGACATGCCGATCAACGTCTGTCTGCATTCCTTCGCTCCGAAGGCCACACTACATCGACCTCCCGGCAAAACAGCCTGGGATCTTCCAGCGAATCAGCACACCAAATCACTTCCTTGGAGGAGGGCCGTGAGACCCCGGATTCCCGGCTTAATGACTCGACCTCCCCTGGACACACAGTGGCCCGCAATGACATTCGCGCCAGCGCAGAGAAGATCCTGTATACATATCTACTTCCTGGTTCTGAGCGAGAGATTACGCTACCAGAATCGATGATTTCCACAATTATCAACCTGGTCGAAGACGACGGCAGAGACGACCCCGAAGTGTTTGACCCTGCCAAGGACTATGTGTTCCAGGCGATGGAGCGTGATGCATTCCCAGGATTCTTGCAAGCAAAGGCCCTTGGAAACATGGTTCCCCTGAGTATCGTCTTGCGTCTCGCCTTTGCTCTGATCAGCTTCGGTGGAGGATTCTGGGGTGCCTTCTACGTTGTTCTGCGGGATAAGCCACGGAACATTCGTTGCTGGGCATGTTGATAATTCTCTTTAAGCACCGACGAACAAGTCTGCTAACTCTAAATTCAGATTATTCTCCCTTTTGCTGTCGCTGCGTACTTCATCATCTCCTACCAGTACAAGATCGACCCTATTATGGCGTTCCTGGGCTACAGTGAATACACCTTTATGAACTGGGCCCCAATTCGCGAGCCCTATGTTCGAAAGTTGCTGAACAAGCGCGCCCTCGTCACTGCATTGATCGCCTTCCTCACGGCGGCAGCTCTAAGTGTCTTGTTCATTTTCGTCCCTGGTACCATGCTGTGAGCCTTTCGCCGTGTCCAGCTTCCGTCTAATCCAAACTCCCAAAAACAATCGCCCCATGGACTACGTTGTATGGTGATCTGATTGTTCTTACCATGTCTACGATGGACTCGACTTGATTTGTTCAAAAGGTTCCCACCGTGTCCGAATACTGAGGTTCTGCTTCTATGGTGCATATTCTTTGAAAAAAAAAAAAGACTATGCCTGAGATCTACAGCCCATTTCCATCCAGAGAGCTATCCAGAAGAGCATTTTGGTATGCTCCCTTCCACCCTATCCACCCGCTTATCAGCGTTCCCATCTACTTACTGTTTATCATGTCCATATTTATTGCGTCTGTTGTTTTGCTGTGAGCTTTCTTCTCTTCTGCCAATACCCCCTTGACTTTGAAAACTTTGTATTGTATCTGCTTTCTCATTAATGAGCGTCGCCATTACGGCCTTACGAATGCAATTCGCTCCTATCCACGTGTTCCATGTCCATGAGATATCGTTTGTAAAAGATGAAACTAAACCATAATCAAGTCATTTCGTATTATAAATCCCGTTGGAGCTGCTATGATCTTCTATGCCACATAACCATGAGCAAATGGGGGTATAGTGTCATGTGAATGCATTGACACATTCACACTTTTTAAGACTTGCGCCCCAACACCCTCTTCGGCTGCCGACTATTTCCCGCACGAGCACCAGGCGCCTCGTCAATTTCCATGCGCGAGCCATGTTCACCACCATCGTAAGTATCAAAGAATCCATCATCCTCATCAATATCGTCTGCATCTCTCTTACTCCCCCCGAGGCCAGCGCCAGGCCGACCACCCCGCCGACCACCCTTCTTCCCCGCACTTTGCTTCCTTTTAACAGCCTCCTCGAGCGCCTCATTGTGTGCCTGGGTGCGTGCAGCACGCTTCGCGGCGTCGCTCTTGATGCGCGCAATCTCCGCCTCTAGACCGGAGACGACCTCCCCGCAGCGCGATTCCCACTCACTCAAGTTGGCGATCATCTTAGGGAGGGACTGGGGTTGGACGTCGCGGAGTGGGGCGACGGCTGTCACGTTCACGGATGGTGGGTTGGAGGCTGGAGAGAGGCGGGCTGTTATCAGGGAGGCGTAGATGGCTGTTGTTACGAGGGATTCGAGCTCTGCTTTTGTAGGGGTGCTGAGGGCGGTCATCAGGGCGCTGTAGGTGAGAGGTTTGATTGTTGTTGAGAGGGTTAGAAGTGAGAGGAGGCGGAGCTTGAGGGTTTGTTCGGCGTTCAATTCGGGGAGGTTCGGGGTTGCTGGTGCGGGGTGTTGGTGGTTAGATTTCATTCTGGTAGCTTTGGGGGTGGGAGGTTTGGTTCTCCCGGGAGGTTTCGTTTGGATGGTCTGGGGCTTGTTTTGATTCCTTGGCTTTGGGTATATGCAATCTTACTTTGATATTCTTGCCATGTGCCCCATGCGAAGATCTCTAGTAGCTTTAGATAGCCCTTAAACTCGGCTGGAGTGTCTGGTGACCGTAATGCTTGGACTGTCGGCAGCTCGAGCAGCTCTGCAAAGACGTAGGTCTGCGGGCTTGAGGTGGCATTTGTGATGAGATTGGCGATAAAGCGAGGCGAACCTGCGCTGTTGGAGCGGGCTAGGTGGATGAATGGTTGGAGAGCCTCTAGGGCTCGTGTGTGGATTTGATCCATTGGGATATTGTGGTTGATAGAAGCGTAGGCTCAATGAGAATATTGGAGGGTAACCAAGAAAGAGAGCTGCAATATGGGTGAGGAGTAGTACTGAGTAGCTGAGTTCAAGATGGGAAGCATCAAATGTAGTGGAGGTGGAGATGCTTGTTTGCATCGAGTGCAAACACGTCTTATCTGATTCAAGAACTATGTAACTAACTAGTTGAGTCGTAACTAGCCCACATAGGTGGATACATACAATACCTTGGGATGGGACTACCTAGGTAGAATAGAGGGCTTCATGAATATGAACAGGCGCATTGGCAGCATAACTATTGTTATCTCAGATATCTAAGGCGATACTTTGGACGGGGACACTGTTATGTATGCGCCTGAGTGTTGATGTTGTGATTTGTCTGTAAAGAAAGAGAACTCAACATGCACTCAATGTCGCATGGTGTACTCTTCATCGGTATCCTGTTCTTCTGCCAACCCACTATTAACCTCTGAAACGCTCTGAGCTCTTGCTTTGGAATCTAATTCCGCTGTAGTCTGCCCGGTATTCCTAGCACGTGAACCGAGAATACTAAGTGAGCTAACAGCTAACATAGATGAAATATTAATGATACCGTCTTTTGCTAGGGAACAAATGTCTTCCAAATCTCGGACTGCCTTATCAATATGCTCCGCTAATCCAGATGCATGGAAAATACGGGCGATAGTTGCATGAACCTTTAGGAGTTCGGGGCTTGGAAGCGTGTGGTGTGGGCTATGACATATAAAGGTGACCATTTGAGGGAGACTGCGTAGTAGCTGCGGTTGGTAGTTCCTTAGTCTATATCTATGGGGTGTTGAAGCGTAGGATGGTGATGTCTCTTCAAAGCAAAATAAAAAAGGCCGAAGGACTAATGAAGAGTAAGGGACATTGCCATAGCATTTATGGTGTCACTGATATTCTCCCAGGTAAAGTTGATTCTGGTTTCGAATGCTGGGGAATGGCGGATAAGGTTGGTCCATATGATATCTTTGGCGTGTGATTCAGATTCATCTCTCTCTCCATCTTGTCAACGAAAAAGGAATAGCATGGATGCATTCTGTATAGGCAGCCTCAATATTCATGTCATTTCGATCGACAGATTGCGCATCCAAAAGCCCAGTGACAACACATGTCTTGCCATCGCGCTTAAGGCAATCTGGCTCGCTAACGGCCTAGTCGACTGTGAAATCTTAATCGAGTCTTCCATTCCAGCATGTGGGGTTAAAGTGGGTGTGGGCCGGAGTGCCCGCGTAAGTAGACCGTTCACCATTTACCAACGGCTCAGCATAATCGTGAATTTCTTGACAATTCTTGTCTGCTCCATTATGATAACGAACTAGTCTGTAGAGAGGCTGTCCAAAATGAGTGGGACTGTCTATCTGGGTATAGCTCCCGCACCAATTACAAATCACGTGATGGAATCTAGACCAGTTGCACTGAGCTTACATAATGTCCAGGAAGTGGATCCAATCGGGTTGTGCTCAGTTATACCCGCCCAGTTAAACCCAGCAAAAAGCGGCAAGGGTCAAGCACTAAAATGGAAACGGAAAGAAGTGGCCGAAGAAATCATCCCTGCTCATATATTATTTATTACCTCCGTACTCCTCCGTAGTTATAACTATATTATACTTTCACCTAAACAGTAGTGCAAAAAGAAGTAAAAAGAAGGACTACTTTTACTCCGTACACATAACGTCCCTAATATCGGCGGAAGACTTCGGGATTAATGTCTTACGTTGTCAAGCAATATTCTTGTGTACGAAGTAACTACATAGCCCTGGAGGTACGTACTTCATAGATTTCATTACAATTTTCTTTTCTTTTCTTTTCTTTTTTTTTACTATTGTCATTATGGATCTATTATATTAAATGTGGTCACAGTACTCCGTACGGAGTACAGGGCCCCCCAGCAAGTCTAGAAAAAGCGACAATAAGCCGATGTAGTGTAACCAGGTCTCTTGGTAGACATTTTGAAACATCCACACGTTTTCGTATTTGCTTAGTCTGTTTCAGGCCTTCCAAGACGTATGAAAATTCATATTGACTAGGATCCCTTGGTGAATGATTAATCTAATGGGAAACCCGACTTTCCGGTAGGCAGTACCCATGTTGTATATTGGAACCGCCCATCGCAAACTTTTGTACAAAAAACATTCCATAGCGTGGCAGATGCGGTCCACCTCACCGAGTCATATATCACCGAACATAATCCACTTTGCTTTTCCCTCCCCTTGCGCATTTGACCAAGTTTTTGTTTAAATCTGATCAACGTGGCTTTTTTGGACAAACTATTTCTTTTTTAACTTCTGCAGCTCCCTTTGTCCGCTCAACAAGGGAATGATCTGTTAGTCTTACACCATCCGAGACCATCCGTCCCCCTCAGCACGTTATCACCATCTGCCATCGCATCGGAAGCAGTTTATCGGCCATCCCCCATATGCTATAGTTCCGTCGTTCCTCGCCGTGTTCGCTTCACGCTTCACCGTCGAGATGTTATCTACGAATCCGCCCGCCGGGGCCAGTCACCCCGCAATGGCTACCACAACTATCAAGATCGACGGAATGACTTGCGGAGCGTGCACCTCAGCAGTAGAGAGTGCGTTCCAGGGGATAGACAGTGTGCGCGATGTTTCCGTTAGTCTGATCATGGGCAGAGCCGCTGTACAACATGATCCGTCAGTGTTACCGCCTACGAAAATCGCAGAGATGATTGAGGACTGCGGGTTCGATGCGGCAGTACTTTCGACGGAGGAACAAAGGAATCCCGACTCCGCTTCTTCTTCGACTACGCGGTTCTCGGTGACCAATCTGGCGGTTGAGGGTATGACATGCGGGGCATGTACGTCTGCGGTGGAAAGCGGGTTGAAGGATGTCAACGGTGTGAACTCCGTAGACGTATCACTACTTTCCGAGCGCGCAGTCGTGGAACATGATGCAGGCATCATCACACCGGAGCAGATCGCAGAGCTCATTGAAGATCGAGGCTTTGGAGCTCGAGTGCTGGACACTGCCCTAGTGGGCTCCAAAGGGTCATCTGCACCGGCTGCCTCGGAAGAGAAATCTGGACTTCTGGTCACTACCGTCGCAATCGGAGGCATGACATGCGGCGCTTGCACATCTAGCGTCCAGGGTGCTGTGGGCAGTGTGGATGGGGTAATCCAGTTCAACATCAGTCTTCTGGCTGAGCGGGCGGTGGTTGTGCACGACCCAACCATACTCCCTGCCAGCAAAATTATAGATCTTGTTGAAGATGCCGGATTTGATGCGTCGATCGTATCATCAGAGGCGCAGGCGTCTATTTCCAAAAAGATACAGCAGGTCAATTTGAGCTTGCATGGGCTACGAGACGGCGTTTCTGCCACAGCATTGGAAGACAATCTATCACAACAACCGGGTGTTCATTCAGCATCAATAAAAATGGCTACCTCTCGTATGGCCATTTCTTTCGACTCATCTACAATCGGAATCCGGTCCGTTGTGGAAGTGATCGAGGCTGCTGGTTACAACGCCTTGATTGTTGACTCAGATGATACCAATGCACAACTGCAGTCGTTGTCCAAAACGAAGGAAATCCAAGAATGGAAAAGATCGTTCATCATCTCCGCCTCTTTTGCGGTTCCTGTCTTTCTCATCAGCATGATTCTTCCGATGTATTTACCCAAGGTTGACTTCGGCAGTTTTACACTCTTCCCGGGTCTATATCTCGGAGATGTGATATGTCTCGCTCTTACCATTCCGGTGCAGTTCGGCATCGGCAAACGATTTTATGTCACCAGCTTCAAGTCCCTCAAGCATCGATCCCCAACCATGGATGTTCTCGTAATGTTGGGCACGTCCACTGCCTTCTTTTACAGCTGTTTCACCATGATCATGGCTCTTTGCAGTATGGACCACAGGCGTCCTAGCACCGTGTTCGACACCAGTACGATGCTTATCACCTTTATCACTTTAGGACGATGGCTGGAGAACCGAGCTAAGGGTCAAACCTCTGCTGCTCTGTCTAGGCTTATGTGTCTGACTCCATCTATGACCACGATTTACGAAGATCCCATCGCGGCAGAGAAATTGGCGGAGCGCTGGGCCTCCAAATCTACACCTGGCACAAATGAGCAACCCGCATTCGCTGAAGACATAACGGTGAACCAGAAGTGCATTCCCACCGAGCTGATTCAAGTCGGTGATGTCGTTATCCTCCACCCCGGAGATAAGGTGCCTGCGGACGGTGTGGTCATCCGGGGTGAAAGCTACGTGGACGAGAGTATGATCAGTGGAGAGGCACTGCCTATTCACAAGAGAAAAGGCAGTCAGATCATCGCTGGGACTGTGAACGGCACAAACTCCATTGATTTCAAAGTCATGCGAGCGGGCAAGGATACGCAGTTGAGCCAGATTGTCAAGTTGGTACAGGACGCGCAGACGAGCCGTGCTCCGATTCAGCGCATGGCTGATATTGTTGCCGGTTACTTTGTCCCCGCCATCATCGGTCTTGGTCTGATCACATTCTTTGGTTGGATGTTCCTTAGTCATGTACTCCCTCATCCGCCCATGATCTTTGAAATGGAAGGCAGTGGTGGCCGAATCATGGTTTGCTTGAAGCTGTGCATCTCGGTCATTGTTTTCGCGTGCCCCTGTGCTTTAGGTCTGAGCACCCCGACTGCAGTCATGGTTGGTACCGGTGTCGGTGCGGAGCATGGTATCCTCGTTAAGGGAGGTGCCGTGCTCGAAGCTGCCACGAAAGTTACTCATGTTGTCTTTGATAAGACGGGCACCCTCACTACGGGTCGGATGAGCGTGGCTCACACCCGAATTGAACCTCAATGGACAATGAACGAGTGGCGCCGTCAGCTCTGGTGGCTTATTGTCGGTCTGGCAGAAACAGGCAGTGAACACCCAATCGGACGAGCGATCTTCTCCGCGGCCATAACCGAATCAGGTCATCCCGGAGAAGATGGGTTACCGGGAAGCACGGGTGACGTTGAAAACAGTGTTGGCCAGGGTGTGTCTGCCGTTGTCGAACCTACATCTAGCGGCCAGCGTATCCGACACCACGTGCTCCTTGGCAACGCCAAGTTCCTCCGATCCAAAGACATCCCTGTACCCGATGATGCTGATCCCGACTTTGCGGAACCTGTCGAAGACCCGGAAGCTGACGTCCCCAAGCCCGGTGCCACCGCGGCCGGCGTTACACGCATCCACGTCGCAATCGACAACCGCTACGCTGGAACCATCTCGCTCCGCGACACAGTAAAAGAGACAGCCGTGGCGGCAGTAGCGGCCCTGCATCGCATGGGCATCTCCACCTCCATGGTAACAGGCGACACGCTCTCAACAGCGATATCAATCGCCACAGCAGTCGGCATCCCAACCGCTTCGATCAGCGCCTCCGTCTCCCCATCCGAGAAACGCTCAATTGTCTCTGCTCTCCAAGCAGAAGGCGAGCTTGTCGCCATGGTCGGCGACGGTATCAACGACTCTCCCGCGCTGGCCACAGCATCCGTCGGAATCGCCCTCGCATCTGGCACAGATGTAGCTGTCGAGGCTGCCGATATCGTCCTCATGCGTCCGGACGACCTGCTCTCTGTACCAGCCAGTCTCTCCCTCTCGCGCTCGGTCTTCACACGCATCAAGTTGAACTTGATTTGGGCTTGCATGTACAATGTCATCGGCCTTCCATTCGCCATGGGCCTTTTCCTACCCTTCACGGGCTTCATGTTACCCCCCATGGCTGCCGGTGGTGCTATGGCTCTTTCAAGTGTCTCCGTTGTTGTTAGCAGTCTGCTATTGAATTTCTGGCGTCGCCCATCTTGGATGGATGTTGAGCGACTTGAGAAGGAACTTAGCTCAGGTGCGATCTCTCCGGCTGGTGTGGCCCGTCGCGGTCATGCTCGTAAGGTCAGCTGGTGGGCTTCTGCTACTATTTTGTCGGGTAGCCCAGGCTCTCTGCGTCATCGTGTTGAAAATTTTGTCTCCTCGCTTTGGTCTCTGGTTACTGGCAAAGGATCTGTGTCGGTTGTTCGGGGTGATGAAGGTTATGTTCCGCTGCAGACAGTTGAGCCGCCTGTTTGATTTCATCTTGTCCCACTCACAATATTTAGGCTTGTCCTGTATAAGAGCTTGCTTTGTTTTAATGTCTCATGTTCAATGTCATTGGATTGACATATTTCGGTCGCGGTTTTGGCGGTTCGTTTGGGTTTATTTTTAGTTATTTGATACCTCCTCCGTTAAGTTCATTCCTGCATTCGTTACAAGAAGATCCTCCTATGTAAAAGAACAAAAGAACTAAGTAAAGGATAGATATATCAGGCTTGGTTGCCAGTATATTAGTTGAAATAACATTCATTCATTAAAGATATTCTAGTGAGTGAGTGATCTATATAGTCAAGACTAAACCTATTTGGGAACTCTCCGCCTCAGGCAACGATTTTCATCGAACTGGAGTGCAAACAATGCAAACAAGTGGGCGGGATGACTCCGAGGCTTTTTGTGCTCTTCTTTGATAACAAGATCGTCGCGTTTCTTTGGTGCTATTTCTGGAGACAGTATCTGAGGATCTCTCTCAACCTCTCTCAGTTTACTTTCGCCAACCTTGGGCTCAACGGGTTGTTGACACATTTCACGTAAAACCGCCCTTCCGCTTTCCCACCGGCTCTTCACGAGCACTAATTCTTGCAATTCTCTGGAGCGATAAAGAATTCGTCGCTAACACTCCTTGCAGCAATGGCTCCCAAGCAGAAAGCTGGGCAAAAGCCGAAGGCCAATACGGCGGAGGAGGTGGAAGAGACATTTCAAGCTGTGGTAGGTCTAGCAGTTGGCAAATGGTTGCGTGACTGTTCTTGCCGAAGTCCTCCCCATGTGTTATATGCTTGCTGACTTGTGGCTTTGCTTAGGTACTTGCAGATACCTTCGAGACAAGATTTGAACCCTTCACCCGCGACAAGCCTCGTGTATGTCCCTACAGCAAACATGCATGTCCCAAGACCGCGCAATTAACGAACGAAATTATTATAGTGTCTTTTGCCGCTCGCAAATACCCCCTTGATCGAATACACCCTCGAATTTCTGGCCAATGCAGGTGTGGAAGAGGTCTTCCTCTACGCAGGAGCGCACTCAGATCAGCTGGAGAAATACATCAAGTAGGCTTGCCCTTGGAATTCCCTCTGATACGGATGGCAGAGCTGACATATATTGCCAGTGCATCGAAATGGAGGGCCCCGTCTTCTCCATTCAAGCAATTTACCTTCCTTAAGTCGACTTCTACCTCTGTCGGTGATGTTATGCGCGATTTGGACGGCAAGCACCTTATTACTGGAGACTTCATTGTCGTGAGCGGCGACGTGATCAGCAACCTGCCCATCGAGGGCGCATTGGCCGAGCACCGGGCCCGCCGAGCACTCGACAAGAATGCGATCATGACCATGGTTTTAAGAGAGGCTGGTCTGCAGCACAGGACCAAGTCCACCTCAGTTTCGCCGATTTTCGTCATCGACCCTACCAAGGACCGCTGTCTCCATTACGAGGAAATCGACCGCCATGCAGACGATGAACAATTGTCGCGTCTGAATATTGACGCTGAAATTATTCTCAAAAACCCCGAACTGGATATCCGCCAAGACTTGATCGACTGCAGCATCGATATCTGCACTCCGGACGTACTGAGCTTATGGTCGGATAGTTTCGATTACCAATCGCCGCGGAAACACTACCTGTTTGGTGTTTTGAAGGACTATGAGTTGAATGGCAAGACTCTACACACATACATCATCAAGGACCACTACGCTGCGCGTGTGCGCAACCTGAAGGCCTACGATGCGATAAGCAAGGATATTCTCTCGCGCTGGACATACCCCTTGTGCCCAGATACGAACTTGCTCCCTGGTCACACCTACACACTTCGTAAGGGGAGCATGTACCAAGAAACCGGGGTGACCCTGGCACGCTCTTGCGTCATTGGGCGCCGCACAGTCATCGGAAAAGGCACTAGCATTGGAGACCGGGCAGAAGTTCACAATTCCGTTCTCGGTCGAAACTGTAAAATTGGCCGCAATGTCAAGCTGGATGGTGCCTATATTTGGGATGATGTCGTGATTGGCGATAACACGGACATTCGTGGGGCGATTATCGCCGATGGCGTTGTTATCGGCAAGAATTGTGCCGTTGCTGCGGGTGCGCTTCTCTCCTATGGCGTGAAAATCGCAGATAATATCCTGGTGGAGAGTGGGAAGCGTATCACGAAAACTCGAAATGACGGCGGCGTGGGCAAGAACGATCCCGCAGTTGTTGGCGAAGGGGGCGAGGGCTACGAGTTCATTCACGGCGAGGAAGATGAAGATGAAGACGACGACATGAGTGTAGCCTCATCGGGACTTGGTATGTTTTTTCCGAGCGTGTCTCTCAGGATCCAGATTACTAACTTTATGCTATTTACAGTGTACCGCATGCCTAATCTCTCACTTTCTTCCGCCTCCATCTCAACATTGTCATCTGAGGTCTCGAATGGCTCTTGGGCACGATCTGAGCGGAGCAGTTTCTCTGCAGACGAGGATGCAGACAACTTCCATCACGACGCATCAGTCAGCTTGTTCGACAGTCTACGTGAAGGCGTGGCCGCAGATGTGGTGCAGCTTGAGCTGGTCACGCTACGTATGACCGCCAACGCCTCAGACAACCAGGTCCGTCGCGCTATCGTGACATCGTTCATGAAGCATATCCAGCAGCTCATGGAGGGCGGCAAGGGTGCTGGTCCAGCAGTTAATGAGGTTTTTACGGCATACAAGGAAGTTGTTGAGCGTACTCTATTTGATCGCAGCAAGGAACAGAAGAAGGACCAGGTTGATCTACTGCTCCTGCTCCAGCAGGATCTTATTCATCGTAACAAGGGTGATACTGTCCTTCTCTTTACTGCCAAGTCTCTATACGAACTTGACCTTATTGAGGAGGAGGCTTACGACCAATGGTGGAATGATGAGCGCTCTAGTAACACTGAGGAGATGCGGACTGTCCGCAGCCAGACCCAGCAATTTGTTGATTGGCTCGCCGAGGCAGAGGAGGAGAGTAGCGAGGAAGAATCTGAGGAAGAGTCCGAGGAGGAAAGTGATGATGAGTAGATACCAAATGTTTCCATTAAAAATTCCAATACGACGTTCAAAGTTCCTTGTTTCTATAGCTGTATGTATAGAACGTGGGAGAAGTACAGCCTACAGTCCTGAAGCCTATTGAGACAAATGAGGCTAGGGCTGCACCAATGAAGCTAATAAGTGGAATGATTCATATCTGAGTCAATGGGCTGAAAGAGGCTACAGAGATACATCAGCTGACCAATCTTGGAAATTTTTTTTTTTTTTTGCATATGAACACTTTGTTTGAGTTTCAAAATTCAAAAGAAACTATAGAGATCCAAATAATCCCTTGAAGCCGACAGTCATAATTCCTTCTGACACCGGTCCCAGCCGCCTTCGGGGCCAATAGCCCAGAGATCTTACGCTTCCCCACTCCCCTCTCTATCCGTGCCCGTCACAGGTTTTACCCAGTGACGTCTGGCCCGATCCCCCCCATTTATAACAACCCCCCACCTTGCTGGCATATTTGCCGTTACGTTCACCACGCCTCCAATAACGCGAAAGAGAAAGGCGGCTGAGGCGATTGCGGACGAGGCACTGCCAAAAGCCGCCCACGGCTCCCGGAAATCCACTTCTGCGTCCGACCGGCGCTCCCACCAAAGCGAGTCAACAGTGACCGCCACAGAACCCACAGAACCCACAGAGAGAGAAAGTCCCGTTAGTTCCGGCTTAAGGAGGAGGCACTCTGCGACGCCCACCACCGCCAGTATGGACTCTGAAGATGACTTTATGAGCGACGTCTCCAGTCAGGATGATTTCTTGGGTACCCAGGGCTCTGATGACGAGAGCTTGGGTGAAGGTGCGTGTCTGTCTGGTATTTGTGTTGTTTCTTTCGTGTTTATGTCCAGGCAAATCCACGCCTTTTGTATGATTATTAACAAGCTGTGCCTGGGGAAGCAGACTTCGATGATCTCGACGCTGGGTTTTCGGATGATAAGGAAATCATCAAGCATAAAAAGAAGCCATACGAAGTCGAGTTCAAGGTCCTTGACCCTCCAGATATCGATCATGAACAGCTTGGCCAGGTCAACGAGGTTTGCGCCATCCTTGGGCTACCACCTGAGTCGGTGGCGATCTTGTTGCGGTTCGGGCGGTGGAACAAAGAAAAATTGATTGAGTCATATATGGAGTATCCGGAGGAGACGCTGGAGGAGGCTGGCCTTGGGTCAAACTTTGAGGGGACGGCAAAGACTGAGCGTGTCCCGGGCTTCATGTGTGACATCTGTTGCGAGGACGGTGATGACCTCGAGACGTATGCCATGCGCTGTGGTCACCGATATTGTGTCGACTGCTATCGGCACTACCTGGGGCAGAAAATTAAGGAGGAAGGAGAGGCTGCCCGAATCCAGTGTCCAGGCGATGGCTGCAATCGCATCGTGGACTCTAAGTCTCTAGATCTACTCGTGACAAAGGAGCTTCAAGGAAGGTGGGTGTTCTATTATGCGGGCAGCTTTCAGGCGGAAGCGAGCGTTCGCTAACACATGTCTCACTACAGGTATCGTGAACTGTTAACTCGGACCTACGTTGACGATAAAGAAAATCTAAAATGGTGCCCAGCACCGAACTGTCAATACGCTATTGACTGTGGGGTAAAGAACCGTGATCTCCGTCGCATAGTTCCAACAGTGCGATGTTTTTGTAAGCATGAATTCTGCTTCGGCTGTTCCCTCAGCGACCACCAGCCCGCTCCATGCACGCTGGTCAAGATGTGGCTACAGAAATGTGAAGATGACTCCGAGACGGCTAACTGGATCTCGGCAAACACCAAAGAGTGTACGAAGTGTAACTCGACGATCGAGAAGAACGGCGGGTGTAACCATATGACTTGCCGCAAGTGCAAGTACGAGTTCTGCTGGATGTGTATGGGCCTCTGGTCCGAGCATGGCACGAGCTGGTATAACTGCAACCGGTATGAAGAAAAGTCAGGTGCAGACGCTCGCTCTGCACAAGCCAAATCGCGTTCCTCCTTAGAGCGCTACCTGCATTATTATAATCGGTATGCGAACCATGAGCAGTCGGCCAAGCTCGACAAGGATTTGTTCTTGAAGACCGAGAAGAAGATGACTAGTCTTCAGTCACAGTCTGGTCTGTCCTGGATTGAGGTGCAGTTCCTAGACACCGCGTCGCAGGCCCTGCAGCAGTGCCGCCAGACCTTGAAATGGACTTATGCATTTGCCTTTTACCTTGCTCGCAACAATCTGACTGAGATCTTTGAGGATAACCAGAAGGATCTGGAGATGGCTGTTGAGAGTCTCAGTGAGATGTTCGAGAAGCCGGTTGCCGAATTGGCAGGACTCAAGGTCGATATTCTGGACAAGACTGCTTATTGCAACAATCGCCGGGTGATTCTACTGAGTGACACTGCTGAGAACCTGAAGAATGGTAAATGGGAATTTCACCTGTGTTTTCACAACATTGCTAACATGTGTTCTTGTAGGAGAGTGGTCGTTTAACATTGAGTGGTAAATCACAACCCACTCTCACCCTCCGCTCGCCGTAGACTACGGACGAGACCTTGACGACGTGAACGACATCTATTTCTTTACAAGAAGTTTCAGCATATCTTTTTCCTTTTCCTCCACCACCATTAACCTCCAAGCCATTGAGATCATCATCCTTGCCCTGGTTTCGCAGCAGCAACGGTCATATTCATTCATCTCCAGGGTAAAATGGGCCTAGTTTTGTTTTCCCGCTTCATCGATTTACGTCAAATTACCTGCATGTATCCTCATTTGATGAGGGCTTTTCTGGTGTGTTTTCATCTCAGACTTTGTGTTCTCTTTCCTCATTGCCTTGAGTTCAGGCGCAGCGGCTTTTTTTTTACAGAATTGATTGATTATTTTCCGATATTTCCCAGACAGCAGTGAAGTTCTTCTATTCAATACATCCTCACGTAGTGAGTGAAAGAAGAACAGGTACTCTGCCCTTGTACGCTTCTGTACACTATAGAGTGATTCTATATCATGCAGCCTAAATTGATATACACCGCGTTTGATCTATCCCTTGACTATGAAGTGTAAGATTTTCCCGTCAGAAACCAGGGGCCCTCGCAGAATCCGAGTCAATATAGACCAGATGAGTTTAGTTCGCGGCTTGCAGTCCCACCGGGCCTCGGCATGCCCCGGTGAGAAACCGCGTGTTCTGCTTTCTGCTTGGCCTCCCAAGTGGGTTGAAAGAAAAGCCAACCCTTGGAAGTTAATAATGGATGTGAGATGTAAAACAAGCAATATACACCTATATACGGAGTATGCAGGGGATGGTTATAAGTATTTCCAATAGGAAAAAAAAAAAAACTTCTGGAAGATCAGGAGGCTGAAGCTCCACTCAATAATAATCCGAGTTAGGCGAAATGTGGTCAAGGGCGAACGATGGCTTAACAGGGGGCGGTCTTATCTGATTGATAAAATCAGGGGGTACCAGTTGTGTACCTGTACCGTGGTTGCTACACTGTAAAGGTACTGGTATGGTACTTTACAGAAAAAGAATTAAGGTGTTGGGACCAGGGTCCTCCTAACCTCCGTCATCGGATGTTTCGGAGATATTTTACCTTATGGTATTGATACTTGCTTGTACAGTTTTTAGTGCTATAGACATGTGTTCTTATTGTCTGGAGTGGTACTGAGTAAAAGTTACCTATATATCTATATATCTATATATATATATATATGGTTTTGGCCGTTCATATTCCATCAAAGTGTTAGTTCTGAGGCATGAACGGTATAAGGGTCTGCCCACTGATTGGGAATAAGCATGCATACATTCTCCATGACCTACGGTATACTTGTAAAGGAATTGAGGTGAGGAGAAGAAGTAGAAAATAGTCTATAATAATCAAAAGAACAGAAATAATAAGAGTATATATAGTACTCCGTAGTATCCATAATAACAACCAACCTGGGCAAGTCTGCGAATAATTTCCTTAGCGCCGTTTTCCGGGTTCAAAACACCTAAATTTCCAATATTTTCTCTCCAGGCTATTCCGTTAAAAAGGAAAAAGAAAAGAAAAAAGAAAAGAAAAAGGTTCTTCTTTGGCTTATTTTTAACTTCTACTTTTTCATTTTTTTTTCTCATCGTTTTTTCCTCCTATTTTGTTGGCTTTTTGTTCTTTTACTCTTTTGTTGGTATTGTGCCTGTGTCTCCGCGAGATCTCCAATCCAATCCCCGTGAATCTCATCTTCACTTTTCCATTCCTCCACCTCCGCCACTGTCAACCTTCCTTCCTCTCCACACGAACTCCTCATCTGCTACACCTGCGCCTTGAGCTAGCGGAAGCTCCATGGCGGCTTCCGATCAGATTCCCGGACAGGAATTCGAGTATGTCGCTCTCCAATGGATTTTTTCCCCCCCAGGCAATCGGGCACCGGGATTGCTGGAATGGACACATGGACAAACATATTTTATCTTCTGGTGATATGATGTGCTCTAGCTATTGCTGGATTGTCCCTGTTGAGCATCCTGACTTTCTTGTTTGCCCTGTTGTCGCGCTGCAGGATCCGATTTTGTGGCCGAAGCTAATATGATGCATTCTCTTTTAGCTATGAAGCCCTTCCTTCCAACTATGGCCTTAGCCGGAATATGCTAGCTGGTGCTTTTGCGGGTATAGCAGTATGTTTTGATGGCTCCTAGGGTGTGTGAGAGGATTTTTGGCTGATCGAATACAAGGAACACTCGGTGATGTACCCTGTTGACTTGCTCAAGGTAAGCTTGGCTTTTATTGAAGGCATTGGAACAGGAAAAGGGATTGAGTGTTGACCATTTGGCTGTCGCTAGACTCGCATGCAAATCTTGACCCCTTCAACTGGAGGTCTCTACACCGGATTGACCAACGCGGTCTCTACAATCTATCGAGTGGAGGGATGGCGGACACTATGGAAGGGAGTCTCGAGTGTGATTGTTGGCGCAGGTGTGTATATCGTTGGAAAGTCCTAACTGGAAGTCCCAGTTCTGATTCGCGATGATAGGTCCCGCCCACGCTGTCTACTTCGGTACATATGAGATTGTGAAGGAAATGGCCGGTGGTAATGTTGACGATGGACATCACCCCTTGGCTGCAGGTAAGTTTTTCGGACAAATGTTGAATTGGTTTTTCTGTGCAATGACTGACCTGATTATCGTGCAGCTATGAGTGGAGCGGCCGCTACCATTGCCAGCGACGCGCTGATGAACCCATTTGATGGTAGGTGACCCATGTGACCCAATAAATCACGCTGAGCTAACTCGTTCTGCAGTTATGAAGCAACGTATGCAGGTCCACGGCTCAGTTCACAAGACGTTGGCGCAATGCGCCAAGACTGTTTACCGCACCGAAGGTCTCCAGGCCTTCTACGTCTCCTACCCTACCACACTTTGCATGACTGTACCCTTTACGGCCACTCAATTCGTTGCCTATGAATCGATCTCGAAGATCATGAACCCCAAGGGTGATTACGACCCATTCACCCACTGCATCGCAGGTGGTCTGGCCGGTGCCTTCGCCGCTGGTCTTACCACTCCCCTCGACGTCGTGAAGACGCTCCTTCAGACCCGTGGTCTCGCAGAGAGCGAGGAGGTCCGGTCTGCAAAGGGTCTGTTTAACGCCGCTGCTATAATCAAGCGCCGGTTTGGTTGGTCTGGCTTCCTGCGTGGCATGCGCCCTCGGATCATTTCCACTATGCCGAGCACTGCAATTTGCTGGTACGTCCCATCCTCAGACTCGGGTGCTCTCAATGTTTAATTAGACCTTGACTAACTTTTTTTCCAGGACATCATATGAGATGGCTAAGGCATACTTCAAGAAGCACCTCGACTAAAAGAATCCCCGACTGGATCCTTTCGCACGCCCGCTTGCCATGCGCCCCATCCACTATTCCCGATGGGCCTCCTACTTGTTTGATATACCACGTTTGTGTGGGCGCCATATAATCTTTCTTTGATCTCCTTGGGTGACATGGGTCTGCTCGTTTACAATATGTCCTGGATTCGGGGGTTGAGCGGCGCTCAACAACTCCAATTGTGGCGCATCTTGGGCCAGCAGAGCTCGTGTTTCGATCTTCTTGCATGTTTAGGGCTTTTTATGAAAAGCGTTTCGGCAATGTATAGTTTTGGGGAAACGGGACACGGCCACTTTCGACTTCGGAGATTAAATCTGGTGCTTATTTCTTTGTTTTTTTTCTTATTGTTGGATTCTTTGATGCTCTCTCCCATTCGATGTGTCCTGTACTGTGACTGGCGTTGGAAAAACCTCACTGGTTTTTATTTTTGGTTTCTTGAGAGGGCTGGGTTCTCTGTGGCATCACTATAACTTATGTTTCTTTTTAGTATCTTGCATGTACCCATAGACGTGAGGAATTTAGAGACGATATCTGAAGTTACCATTTTAATTGATTTTATACGAAGATGCTACTATGTTGTATGTAGCTCAGACGCATGCAGTAACTCCCGAATCGACGACGTCACGCGAAAAATCCTCCCCTCCTCCACCTGCGGGAGATCATCGCTTTCACCAACTCCACCAACTTGTCGTGAAATGGATACAGGCGGGCCTGTATATTCCTAATGATGCGCCCACGGCCTGCGTCTTCATTGCAGAAGACGTACGACGAGTGCTATCTCGCGTGCTCCACCGCCGTGTATTTCGAGGGCCAGGTAAGTCCGCTAGTTCGACACTAGTTTCCAAAGGCTCATTATATTAGAACAACGAAGAGGAAGCATTGCGGTCCTGGAGATCTGCCCTTGAGACTATCTACCATCACAATGCCCGTCGTGTGCCGTCGAACTATACCCCGAAATCTGAAACCGAAAGAGCCCTGCAGGACTCTATCCGCGCGCTAGAGGTTCAATGCCGAGAACGGGTCGATCTATTAGCCGCTCTCCAAGCAAGCAGGAAAGAATCTACAGAGGCGAATGGAAGCAAGGCAAATGGCAGTAAAGAGAGCGCTACCCTCGTCAAGGGCAAGTCAATTCCCAGAATACCGCCGCCATCGTCTTCCAACACTCCTGGTTGGATCGGTGATGGAACGATCCCTGCCGTGGGATACACCGACCTTTCCAGACCAGCAGCCATACCCGGCCGACCTGTCCTGCCGACGAAAAAAAGTTCTGAGTCGTCGCCAATTTACGACGATGCTGGTCCAGCGACCCTGTCAGCGGCTGGAACGCCTGCACTGCGCGTGCACTCAAACTCTTCGGGCAAAACGAGATCGCGTGGTTCTAGTCCCGAGCGCCGAAAACCCATGTTGACAACTTTGCGCAGTAGCGACGGCAAAAAGAATAGCAAGAAAGTCAAAGTTGCATCAAAGAAGAAGGATTCGCGGCCCGCTGCCTCCACGGCTGCGGGGCTCGCATGGGGAAGCATTTACCGCTCTGCGTCGGGTGAGAAGCCTGTGAGTGATGCAGCTCTGGTCTCATCCCGGCAAAGCGCTGCCCACGATCTTAGCTTCCGGCGAGAGGCAGAACAAAGATCTAGTTCTGGGGATGAGCCTCCACAGCCGAGAATTCGCGTTTCCCGAGACCATCTATCCGGGGACCGAATTCCTGCTGCCCATTGGCGAGAGCCTCCCCGTTCGTCTCCGAAGAGATCCTCGCCCAGGCCATCTACGCATTCGCCTAGTCAGCTACAACCGCGGGGGCCTCGACCTCCACCTTTACCTGAAAGCCCTAGACTACAACATCCTCCTCATCCAATGTCCATGCCGAATCCGGCAGACTTTGCACCGCCTAGACCATCTGTCAAACCAAAGCCTGTGGCCTTGCGATCTTCCCAACCAACAAGCCATCCAATGCAAGCCACCAAGTCTGAGAACCCTTCTCGGAGTCTGACTCCTTGGCTCGACAGTGAAGTAAATTCTTCCAACGATAAGCTACGGACAGCATCTGCGCCTAAACCCCCCAAAATCGGTGAAACAGCCCGCATTTCTCCATCACCCGCTAGCAGTGATGATTTCCATCGCGGTCTTGACCGGCTGACCATCTCTCAAGGGGATGGCGATAGGGCAATACGGCGCAAAGCCCCACCAGTCAACCGGCAGGAGACACCAACACCACTGTCAAGCGAACCAGAGTCTTCAGATCAGCGGACCACGGCAAGCGACGCAGAGAACGAAGATGAGGAAGAAGACAGTGAAATCTTGAAAATCATGGAGAAATTGCCTAGGGGCGTGGATCCCCAGTCAGCAAAGCAAATTCTGAACGACATCGTAGTGCGTGGGGACGAAGTACATTGGGATGACATAGCAGGCTTAGAAGGAGCCAAAAAGGCCCTCAAAGAAGCAGTCGTCTACCCATTCCTCCGTCCAGACCTCTTCTCCGGTCTCCGTGAACCAGCTCGCGGAATGCTCCTTTTCGGCCCTCCAGGCACAGGCAAAACGATGCTCGCACGAGCAGTAGCCACAGAATCAAAGTCAACCTTCTTCTCCATCTCCGCCTCAAGTCTAACATCCAAATGGCACGGCGAAAGCGAGAAGCTCGTACGCGCCCTCTTCGGGCTCGCCAAAGCCCTCGCTCCATCCATCATCTTCGTCGACGAGATCGACTCTCTCCTCTCTGCCCGATCATCTGGTTCAGAGCATGAGGCCTCCCGTCGCTCCAAGACCGAATTCCTGGTCCAATGGTCCGACCTCCAGCGCGCAGCTGCAGGCCGTGAACAAACAAGCCGCGAGAAGAAAGAAGGCGATGCTAGTCGTGTATTAGTCTTGGCTGCTACTAATATGCCTTGGGACATCGATGAGGCTGCGCGTCGTCGCTTTGTTCGTCGCCAGTACATCCCCTTGCCGGAACATCATGTCCGCGAGCAGCAGATACGAAAGCTTATCAGTCACCAGCACCACGAGATGAGCGATGCTGATATCCAGGTTCTTGTACAGGTGACAGAAGGTACGTTGTTCCCTCCTTTGTATCCCTTTCTTTCTTTCTTTCCTTTTCGTTTTGTTTGATTCGTCCTTCTAATTGACATTTTCCAGGATTCTCCGGCTCAGACATAACAGCCCTTGCCAAAGATGCGGCTATGGGTCCCCTGCGCAATCTGGGTGAGGCCCTCCTCCACACACCCATGGACCAGATCCGCGCCATTATCTTCCAGGACTTTGAGGCAAGCTTGTATTCCATTCGGCCTAGTGTATCCCACGACGGGCTCCGGAAATATGAAGATTGGGCGAGAGAATTTGGCGAGCGAGGCGGATAGAGTAGATTTGGATTTACTCATCTTGGACTTTTGTTGGTTCTGCTGTCTTGTGTCTATTTGACTGCCTCTTGGGTTAGCCCTTTATCCTCCTTGTCTGGGGGACTGTATGTTCGATACGATTATAGGAATGGAATAGTGATTCTTCTTTTCTCTCTGTTCTTTATACCCTTCTTTCTTGTCTATTTGGCATATTTCTCTTCTGTTGACTTGGATGCTGTATTTAAACCTGTCTTGCTGTGACATCTGGGCTTGACGGAGTTCACCTAATTCTACGCGTTGAAGCCAGCCATCTGACGGTATAAACGTATTTCTCCGTTCACTCTTCGTTTTTATTGAGTTTCGCTGGTTTTATCTTCACCTGACATGCTAAAGTAGACACAAATTATGGCTCAGAGGCCTTTATTACCCAGGACTCATGTGGAACGAAAAAAAAGGGAGTCAGATATCCCTCCTAATAGTGTCCCCAGTCCCGGATATCACAGCTCAGCACTTCTAGCGCGAAGCTAAAAAGCGCCCCTAAATTAGAGTTATGGGACTATGTAGCTGCAGCAGGTGTTGGATTTTTTCATTGTACATTCAAATATGAATTAAGTACAGACCTTGGAACTGTACAAAGGATATATAGATCAACTCAACAACACTCGGATCTCCCCTGTAGTTCGAGGGAACAACGACCTCAAACTCCATTGTTCATCCTCGCCCTCTTCATCATCCTTTTCGCTCGCTTCTATTTTGCCATTGGATTTACCGCTCCGACCACTAATACTGCCCCCGGCTCCAATGGCCACATTCACAGTTCCTCGCGCCTCGTCGGCGGCAATGATCATGCCTTCGACGAACTCGAAATCACGGCAGAATGCTTCAACTGCGTCCTCGGTCACGCTCTGAATAAGGGAAAGGCTTTGTACACGCTTCAGATTATCGGTTGCGTCCATAAGGGCAGATGGGAGGAAGTCGTCGAGTTGTTGGCTGGATGTAATTAAGGACTCCGGTTGGAAGGCCGGGAGACTGGTCAGATCAGCTAGGTGGGGCTTCTGCTGGTCTGGCTTCTCGGTCTTGTCTTCCGTGGTATCCGAGAAAGGCTCTAAGGCTTCTAAGAGCGTTTGGAGACCAGAGGTCTCGAGGAGGAATTGGTGTTGGGTATCGAGAAGATCACTGCGTAGGGTTGATAGGGCTGCGGAAATGGGAGGGACGTGTGTAGAGCTGGCGAAAGGGAATGGTGACACAGCTGCGCGAGCTGCAAGGAGAATATTGGTGCGATAAATGGACTGCGCTGTGGTGGTATGGAGTTCATCGGATGAGGACCGGGCAAGTGTCAAGAATGGATCGAAGGCGGCCCGGAGGACAGAAGTGAACGGGTTCTCGTTGTTCGCATCTGGAGATGAGTCTTCTGGTCCGACAGAAGCCTCGTAGGTCTTCATCAGTAATTCCAGGCCTTCCAATGCGTCTAACAAGAACTGTGGGGGCGACAGGTCGTCTGGTGGAGCCAGGGCAAGATTGTCGCCCGCCAACGCGCTGATCTGGTCGCGCATCAGAGTCTCAAAGTGGCTAAGAGTGAACTTTTCCAAGTTCTGGATCAGGTCCACCAGGTGTGATTGTGCGCCCACTAGTTTCATGAAGGTTGTGCGGTAGAAAGACAGCAAGCTCACGACCTTGTAGCAAGTAACAGGATCCTCATGGCTCTGAATGACAAGCTCTATTCTCTGCCGCAATGATCGAGACACTCCAGTAAGGTCCCGGTTGACCAAGTCACTAAGCGCCTTTTGGCCATCAAAGGCAACTTCCTGGTCCTCATCGATGCGCGACCAGGGCTCGCTACTTAGTCCGGCCTGAATCCCTCGCGCGAGTTCGTCCCCCTCATCAACAAACAAGGACTCGAGAGCCTCTCGTTCTGATACAGTTGTCGAGTGCACCCACGCAAGCATGTCACCAACATACCGAAGTGGGTCGTGCGCTGAGAACTCAATCGGTTTGACAGTGTGATCACCAGCGCCGGGCCCATTGGCCCCGGAAACAGCATCAGTCAGTGCATAGTGGAAAGCATCAGACAATACATAGTCCCGTGCCTCCGCAAAGAAATCCAAACAGCTGTGGAATAGACTCGGGCGTTCTGCCAGCACCCGTAGAGCGCGGCGGATTGTACTACTGATGTGAGGGTCCTCTAGATTCAGGGACCTGAATTCTTTCTGGACCCATCGGTAGAGTTTCTGGTATGCTGCGTTGAGATTCCGGCTGCTCAATTCCATCAACTCCAAGCCCAATCGTTGATTCTCGCCGCCGAGCAAGACTTCGCAATCGTGGTGCACTTGCTTGACACGGGCTAGCACGTCAAAGAACCGCTCGTCAACGGGTTCCTCGGCCGATGTCAAGACCAACAAGTCCTCTTCCGGGACCAAGAAATGTTTCGAAAAGGCTTCTAACAGCTGTTGCTTAGTCTCGGTCTCTTTCTTCTGTGTCATCAGGGCGCTGGCCTCCTCGAGTACTGGCGTTGTATCCTGTTTCGCGAGGTTGATTCGTTTGCGCATATCGTCACATGTCTGATTAAGCGTTGTGACCACCGTCCCGATCCGTCTCAATTGCTATCATAGCCATTAGAATTAGACTTCTGGATCCCAATCTGTGAAGGAGCAAGCAATAGGAGTCTCACCTCTGCCACTTTCCCAAAGTCCTTGACAATCTCCGCATTGCAATCGACAACTTCCTTTTGCACATCTAATCGGAGTTGTCGACGTGTTTCGGCAGTGTTGTGAATGCCCCTCAAGCTCAAGGTCTCGAGGGAGTCCCGAATGTCCGAGTCCGCATACGATGCCGACAGAACTGTTGTCAACCGATTGGTGAGCGCGGTCGAGCGCTGCGTTGGCGGGGACAATGGAGACAGTGGTGTCGGTGTATTAGCGCCATTACTGGCGCTGCCACTTGTTGGAAAGTAGCTGGTCATTGTTGTTCGAGCAACCCCGGAGAGTCGGCGAGGGGAAGTAGAGGACAACCTCGCACTTGGCGCATCGACCGCCTTCGCCGTATCTTATCGTCAACACATTACTCTATTTGTTTTCCCCTCCTGATTTATCTCTATTCAGTCATTTCTGGAATTGCATTGCTACCTGATCCCATGGATAGTCCACTCGTTTCGCCGGCTAAGGCCCGCCAGGCTGCTATCCAAGCTAAAGATTGGGCGTACGTGAACTCCTGGCTCAATCGACAATACGCGCCCAAACCCGTCCCCAAGTTTGAGCGCAATGAAGATACCCTCCGCGTCCTCCTCGCCCTAGCTGCAGCCAATGATGCTGCAGATGAAGAGGCCGATCTACAACAGCGAGCGCGCGAAGAAGCTGTTCAGGCATACAGAATACGAGAAGAGTTTGAGCGCAAAGATCCCCACGAACAACAGAAGAATCAACTCCTTGATGAAGTCGAGATGTGCTTGGATGATAAAGGAAGACGTGATCTAGAGGACCTCGCCGACTCCGCCGCAGCTCTGGGCAATACCTTAAATCCGAGCCCGGGGGATCTGGGGCAGTCGATTGTAGAGCTCACACTGGAGGAGTTTGAGGCCCAGGAACAAATTGCAAAGGTCGATAGATTGCATCAGTACCTTCAGAGAGAGCTGGTACGGCTACAGAGGGAGCTTCAGGAATTGAAGACTGATGTGGCGTATGAGACACCTTCCGATACACAAAGCTTGACGTCGGAGTGGACACGCGGCACGAAGACACTAGCAATCAAGGTCGGGGAGTACCAAGATCGCATTGCATCACTAGAAAAGGTCCAGCCCCGGGGACCGACCATTGAGGAGCTGGTAGCGGAGGAGGAGAACGTTATCAGGATGCGGGAGACGGTCAAGGCCCTGCAAGGCCGCGTGAGGGCATTCCATGATCTTCCCAAGGATACCCCAGGGGCACGGGCAAAGTACAAAGAACTCGAGCGCGAACTTAGACAGCTTAGGCGACAGCGAGATTTAATGGCAGTATAGGTGAGAAGTGCTAAAGCCAGCTGTCTACATCATTTTGCCTTCATTCTACAACATTTGGTCTACATAATGAAACTTCCACTTGAAAATATGATTCAAAGAGCAAGTTCTCTGGCTAATAAAAAAAAAGCAAATGGTATCGTGAACTCATGAGTCTTGAGTACAGGGCTACCCAAGTCACGGAATGACCATGATAATGGTCACTCACCTAAGGGAGACCATCTTAGTTGCCGCCGAGGCCGAGAGTACCCTTGACCTTGTCACCACTAGAGGTGCATGGTTAGAATATGACCTTTGGGTTCCACGAACAGAGTAACTTACATGGAACCGGTGGCGCCGCCGTGGCCGTGGTTGTCACTAGCACGCTGGGTCTTGTCGAAAGTCTCCTGGCCAACACCCTTGTTATCGTCACTCTGCAAGCCGCGAGTAGCACGGTCAGTGGTATCGGTGACAGTCTCCTTGACCTTGTCTTGGGTGGACTTGGTGGAGTCAGGAGTGAGCTCCTCCTTAGCCTCTAAATGAGGAAGTGGTCAGTAACGATGTCTTAACAACTCGACAGGCAGGCAAAGCAGTGTCACATACTGGTGGTAAAATCCTTGCGGCCGGTGTCAGACATGATGAAGATTGTTTGGAGTTTGGTGGTTGAAAATAGAAGTAGACAATGTAGTTTGGTAGAAGTAGAAGATGTTGATGAAGGAAGAACAACAGGAAAGGCGAAGGGCAGGTTTATATAGATTTGTTTGCCCTTATTGCGAGCTTATAAAGAGATACGACATGACATCGTTTGTGCTTGCTATCGTGATCGACTTACTTTATTCACAATCGACACCATGTACCAGCTAGGCAATGTGTATACAGATCTATTTAGGCCGGGACCCCGGACTAACCATAACCTCTAATTTTAATAATGGTTCCTCCAATCAGTATGATTCCTAAGGCTCAGCTACATATGGCATTTCACAACATACAGACTGTGGCACCGGTGGTATCATGCTCTCGATTCACTCCCTTGACTTGATTTTCTAGAGATGACATCATGAAGATATCCAGGTGGGCACGAGTGGCTGCCAAGGTTTTAAGGTTTGGTATCACGTGATTATTCCCTGGATATCAGATGCTCAATAGTCACATGATAGAAGCTACACCCCACATCTCCAGGGGAGACTAAACCTAATTAGGAAGAGGAAAAACAGGCGGTCAACGAGACCAGGCAGATTTGCTCACCGCCTCCGTCACCTGTTCGGGCATCAACTGTAGTAGTCCATCTCCGCTCAACTTGTTTGCTTTCATTCCTCATCCTTTCGTTCTGACTCACTATGTGGCTACGATTTGTTTTTCTTCATGCATTATTGTCTCATTCTCTGTGATTATCAACCTGATCATATCTTGATGACAAGACTTTGAATTCATCGTTCTTTCATTTGCTACCATCCAAACCAAACCTAACACACGAACCTATTACATACCCGTTCCATCTGTCCTATCTAGCTGTCAATGACTGCATCGGATTCCCATATCCCGTCAAATTGGGACTTTACTCCAGTGCATGACCTGCTGCGGTCACCTATCGATGGCTGCACTGCGAGACCTAGTTGCCACAATGAATCTACAATCCCCTCGCTTGGTGAACAACAAGCCAAGGATGATCCCTGTTACGCCACCGATGGTAGGCTTGTGAACCTTATCTCTAAGCGGAGTAACCCTCAGCTTGGTGATTTTGGTTCTCTTTGGGAGCTTTTTAACAGAGCTCCTACTCCTGAGAGCGTCACACCAACTTTAGGGACTATAAAGACTACCAAGTCTCTAGAGAAAGTTCGGCCATCACTTGAAGAACTGCTTCCTACCTCAGCGGAAAGTCCCGCCAAAAAGGTCTCATTCTCGGGTCTCTTTGGTATTGAAACATCCGATCCCGTTTCATTCGACACCTCTCGCACCAACAATCAGCCCAATCCCCGGGTCCTCAAGGAAACCGCCACTGGTTATACCTCCCATTCTTCAGCTCGCCGAAAGGTCCACGCTACTGGTATTTCTACCAATTTTGAGGGTCAATCATTTACTATCTTGAGGCGGGCCTCTGTTCATGAGCCTTCTGAAACGAGTGCCGATGTGAAATTTGGTACTCCACGAACCCTATCGGAGACGACTGCTAGAGCCAGAGTTGGTGATCCAAGTAATAGTCCCACGGCGAAACCTAAGTGTCGGTCTCATGGAAAAGATTTCCGAAGGAACACGCGCAATAACCAAGTCACTTCCGAAGAAAGTGCTGGGCTAGACTCTGACTCAAGCATTGTGTTTGATCATCTCCTCTCTGAGAAATCTGTGGCAATTCGAAGATTTATCCCGTCTCAAGTCCGCACGCCTGAAGCGAAGACTCGCCATTATGATACCCCACCGTCATCGTTTGAGGATAATGACTGGACACTGAATGCCGACACCATCCAAGGACTTGCTTCTGGAGGTGCTCGTGTACGGTCTACCCTGCATCAATCGGCTGCTGAGCGAAGAGTCACCTTGATGAGCAAGCTCCTCGGCCATTTTCCTGATTACGCCAAAGTCGTGTCCCAAGTGGGACTAACTTTAGACCATCGTCTCAGTGAGGGTATTAGCTCACGCCCTATTCATGTCTTTGTTGACGTGTCAAACGTATGTTTTAGTCCCCTTCTACCCAACTCTTCTCAAACTAATTCATCTCAGATCATGGTCGGATTTCACGATTCGGTGAAAACCTCGCGAAACATTCCTCTCTCAGCCCGAATTCGTCGTGTCCACATGTCCTTCGCCAACCTTGCCTTGATTATGGAACGCGGCCGCCAGACCGCCAAGAGAGTCTTGGTCGGCTCGGACCGTCTTCCATCTGTCGATGAAGCCGTGAGACTCGGTTACGAAGCGAGTATCCTCGAACGCGTTCACAAAGTGAAGGCGATTACACCTCGTCGCAACAGCAAGTCGCGGAAGAATCCTGTCTCCAGTTCCCAGGGTGGATCTAGCGGTCCTGAAACGGTCGCCGCCTCTGGAGAGCGATGGGTTGAGCAGGGTGTGGACGAAATTCTACACCTCAAGATCCTGGAGAGCATTTTGGATACGGAACACCCATCGACGATTGTTTTGGCGACAGGGGATGCGGCAGTAGCCGAGTTCTCCGGCGGTTTCATGAAGATGGTAGAGCGCGGGCTACAGCGCGGTTGGAATGTCGAGCTTGTCAGCTTCTCTCAGGGCACTAGCTATGCATACCGGAAGAAGGAGTTCCGTATTCGGTGGAGAGACCAGTTCAAGCTGGTTGAGCTGGACCGGTACCTGGAGGAACTGTTTGAGTAAATGGCCCGACTGCACTCCCAATGACGAAGATTTTGCCATTTTTATTTAAATGAAACCAAGACACATCTTCTGTTAGCTATCTTGATTCAAATCCTGTAATTTTCTGACCCAAAATCTGGTTAATGTAGCTCATAGCTCGTAGCTCGTATATTGAGTCAACACCCCGCCAAATCTCCAACCCTCCAAACGTCATTGGGCGGAAAACACCCGCCCGCAATTGTTGCCTCATGCACGTCTGCTCGTCTACCTAAACGGTTTCTCGATTCTGGAGCTATATAGTCTCTGTTCATTGGTGCTAATCTCCATTGCTTGCCTTCTTCTATATTGTCGACCTTCAAGCAAAAAGAAGACAGGCCGGCGACAAAATCCGCAATTCATCTTGAAGAATTTGGATTTGCTCTTGCGCAGTCAAACATCCTTTCAAAAAGAAAAGAGACGAAAGAAAACAAGAACAAAATCTTCCATCTTACAATCAAGACATATCAATTCCATCATGTCCCAATTCACAGAGCAAGACTTCTTCGGCGGAGCCATTCGAGGCGTCGTGCCACAAGGCTGGATTGATTCGAGGTTAGTATACAACCCTGCTATGCATCAATTTCCCATCTTATTCCTCCAATCCATTCCCAAAACCGTCCCAGATCATCCCAATTAAAAAGGAACCCCCCAGACTAACCCCCAATCCCAGCACCCTCCGCGAGGTCCCCGACCACCAAGAATTATGGCTCTCACCAACCACTCTCTCCAACCTAATCATCGAAATCAACCAACGCGTGCCCCAAGCCGAAGCTCTAAACACCTTCGCCGCGCTCAACCACCAGCACCCCACCGCCGCCCCAGGCAGCGGCAGCGCCGCACCCGCAACGGCAGAAACAGTCGACCAAGCCGCGGCCCTGTACCACCTCCACGATCTCTGCGACGAGGGCGACACCATGCAGGTGATCAAGTCGCCCACGCCTGTCGAGGTCCAGCTTGCTTCTTCCTCGCCTTCCCCTGCTTCCTCTATCAAGGCGTATCGCGGCGTTGTCGCCTTCACGACGCCCGTGCGTGGCGGCGGTGGACGCGTCCCTGCACCTGTTGATGGGTCTGCTGCTGGTGTTGCGGATTCTGGTGTGTTGGGTGCGCAGATGAATGCGGGTTCTAGTGGTTTGCCGCAGGTTTCGAAGTTGACGTGTCATTTCTTGCTTGTTAGGCTTGAGGCGCAGGAGACGGATTTGTTGGTTTTCTTTAATGTGCCTCATGAGGAGTTTAATAAGAGTGGGGATCCTAGGGGGTTGTCCCTTGAAGAGGTTGTTGCGGAGGAGACTATTGGGGCTTTGATTGGGAGATTGGAGGTTTGTGATTGGGGTCTCTTTGTTTAGGTGTCTCTTTTTGTATGGATTTGGATGCAGATGGTGGACTTGGATTGGGATTGGGATTGGGATTGGGATTTCATTGGGAGGATATGGCTGTAATAGCTGGGAGATTGGGACATGGAACAAGTGCCATTTGCGCTTTGGGACGAGTAGATAGAAATAAAACGACTTGCAGGCTTATATTTTGTGTTCAAAACATGGCACAGGTGTCGTTAATCTATACGTAAATCAAAAGTTGTATTGTGGTATAGTGCTACGTAGTAAAGTTCTATAGATCTGGTCATTTTATAGTCGGCGACTCTCATATGCCCATCATTGGCATTGCAGTCCATTCTGTTGATTCCTCTGTGGACTCTTCAGAAACACATCGTTCACACTGACAGACAAAACGGAACGATTTCCGAAGATGCTCGCGGCGCGAAGTAAGATCCGTATATTGTGTCAGGTCGAAGTAGGAGATGCAGCATTCCTCACCGGGAAAAATATCGCGGGAGGCAGTAAAAACCATGCGGCCTTTTTTGTCGGCTTTATGAATAATCTAGTGGTGAATTAGCACAATTTCCACGAATTTGCACTTCGGAAAAGAATTCCACTTACATTTGGCAGACATGAATGGTTAGCTATTGCCGCAGTGGGATAAACAGCAGCAGCGAATTGCTCCCCTCTATCAACAGGAGGGTTCGGCAGGGGGAAATGTCCTGTTTCTCGAGGGTAAAGACCAAATGAGTTTGCCTCTTCCTGACAAATGAGATGAAGCACACGATCTGCACTCATCTCATGGGGAAGAGTAGGGCTACTCCTCAGATACTTCTTCACAAGAGTAGACCAAGATCGGACCTTATCATGGGGCCAAGTATCCTCAGAACCACAGAGCAATTCAATACCACTCCATCCATGCTTCCAATTCCCCGTGGACTCAACACCAACCTCTGTCCCATCATGCAATTGACAATGTCGCGCAGCAAGCAGCCGAATAATCAGCCACAGCATGCCAAAATCATATTCACTCCATTTAGACCGAATAGTCCCCGCATATCGTTTGAGCCAAGCACATTCAAACCCATGTCGAAGACTATCAGCCTCGCGACATGTGCTGCCGCACCACGTCACATCCGGGATACAGGCATTCGGACATGGAGTCCGGGAGTGGCGAGGTGCCGGCCGATTACAAGCGGGACTGCTGCAGATGAGATTGTCGTTGTGGGCGGGTTCGTCGACGACGGGAATGACTGCGTAGGGGGAATCAATGAGGAGACAGGCGCCTTTGGGAATAGGACCGGAAACGCGGAATTGGCGGCCTTTGATCGCGTCGGTGCTTTCAATTAGCTGCGGGTGGATCCAATCGGGTGTATAGGTGATTCCTTTTACACGAATCTGGTCTGAGGGTTCTGCGGTGATATATACGACTTTGGACATGGTGGATGGATGCTCTAGGTAGGTATGTCTAGGTGTGTTTTGGGGGGGTTGTACGTCGGTTTCGACGGCAAATTCTGGTGTTGATCCATTATTGCGCAAGTTTGGTTCTTAGCTTGTGGGTCGTTTAATTCGCTGGGAATGTTAAGGGCTGTGAGGTTATCCAAGCGACTGCAAGTGATTGGGGGCCCACACACGAGTATTGATTCGTTGGTTTTATTGGCTCGTCTTGATTTTTAGCGGAGTAGTCTAATTGATCCACTTTAGATGTGGTTGCAGGATTCACTTGGCCAAGACCGGAGTAGTAGCATGTTATATGAGCTATATACATAGCTCGATTTTGGAGCTGTGCAGTCCTCCGATGGTGGAGAGGCTCAATTAGTTGTTTTCTTGCGACGTAAATGAAAATATCAGGAAAGTGGGCGATGAAGGCGCCTTCAAGGGGGTGGGCGTTTGTTTGAAGCTGCGCCTCGGTCCAGGTAGCTTTGGGATTCGAGAACTGGGGACATTCCATATGCGTAATTAAACTGTCGCCAAGATCCTTTTATGGACGAACTAGGGTTTGGAAGGAAGTTCGGTCTCAAGTCTCGAAGAGAAATTGGTGAGCGAAGATACTTGGACATCAGTTAGCATTGTCCCTGAAATTCAAAGGAATGTCAGTAAGAAAACAAATCAGAGAATCTTCCAAGGTTGATTGTATCACTCACTTATCGTGGATTTTCCACATAGCTCACAGGAAATCTGTTCTGCCGGTGATGCTGGAAGAAAATGACCACAGTCCTCGCAGTTCCCGCAGAATTGGACCATATCGGAAAGTTGTATAGAGAGATATTCATCATAGACAGACTCTCAACGTAACTTAGAGGGAAACATTCGACTTTTCAACAGGCAGCCCTCCCTCATAATCCCCGCAGAGTCGCGGCAGTGTAGCCCTATGTTTATCGCCTCAATTTCGATGAATCATCTCTCTCGTATTTCGTTGGCTTTCAAGTCCATATTTTCCATCTCTTTAGTACACCATCTCAAATGCGCGAAGATCCTCCAATACACATCCTCGGCCCCGTGTTTTCCTATAATAGGATCAAGATGCCCGTATCCCTCGGCTAGGAATCTGCGATAAAGTCTCTCGCCAAATCGTCGTCGCAACAGCTCATAGTCCTTGAGGGTAGATTCAGGGCTAAATACTTGGTTCTCCGTACCTGAGACAAAGAGAATCGGTAACCCTTGCAGCCGTTGCAAATTCTCAGCTGTCAGAAGAGGACATGATTCATTATCCATGCAGACTCCCCGAGTTCCACAACGAACCACTTGCTTCATAAGTTTTGTATGGGTCCCCGCGAAGAACTGGTGAATATTATCATGAAGATCCATATCAAGATTTTCGTGGTTCCAAAGTAACCCAAATGCGAAAGATGTTCGGCGGCACGCTGTAGACGTACAAAGATCTCGCGTGTGCCCGACGGGGTAGAAACGAAGGAGGAGGTCAAGTAATCGTTGAAAAAGAACACTCTTAGCAGCACTGATAATTGGGAAGTAATTCCCAGCCAATAATTCGCAAAACTGGATCAGAAGAGTCGTTCTTCCTTTGACTGAGTTCCAATACCCAAAAACCTGGTTCATGAAGACTGAGTTGGCAGTAACACCGAGCAGATCGCTACTCTGGATAGTTCCATCCAGTAGTCCCATGCAGAGCGCCACGGAGCCTTGGCAATGCCCTACCACATAGGGCTTGAGTCGCTCTTTGTCGCGAATGTATGCTATTGCAGCAGCAACGTCAAGACGGCAGTCGAAGACGGCAGTCGAAGACGGCAGTCGAAGACGGCAGTCGAAGACGGTGCTTTTTTCGACAACGGCAGGGTCACTACCCCAGCGAGGAGTGAGTGTGTAGCATCGATGTCCACGCTGCGTGAAATACTCAACCATGTTGCAGCGCAAGAATGGCAGTGAAAACAAATTATGCATCGCGCCGGCCCCGGTGATGCCGGGTAGAAGCAGGACAGGTGAGAGATTGGAGTTGGGTCCTGGCTCGCCTGTCTTTTGTATAGGAAGTGGGTCATATGTATCGACGTGAACCTGTACGCCATCGCTTGTAGTGATGTTGCACGAGGTGGAAGGAGGTTGTTTTGAACGAGTAGTTCTAGTTTCGATCCGAGGGAAGCGCATGTGGACGAAAGGGCGAAAGAAGAAGAGACTTATCTGGCACATGAAAGAAAATAAAAACCACATCAGAGTCAAGACAAGACTGATCTGGAAGTCTTTCGTCGTGCGAAATGTTCTCATCTGCTTTTTGAAGTCTAGTAATAACGTTCGTCCCGTCCAGTCGAGTGATATTGACGTTCACCGTAGTTATCACTTCCCAAGTCTTTCTGACGGAAAATGCTATGTTCGAGTCGATGAGCTTATGTCCTTCCAGGCGATACTCTATACCCTCTACCGAAAGGAGGTTCAGGTGGTATGAAATGGCGGATGATTCAGCATTCTCTTCTATTGGCGTGAAGAAGTCCACCGTCCCATGGACAATCTTGAGCGCGGCTTTAGATAACGCGTAACAAGAAATCGTCCCGGTGCATGTTCCTTGGTATTGTGAATCTAGGAATGTGAGCATTCTACCGTGATGGGGCTCTCTCAATTTCTTACCTTCTCGTCGGCAGATCTCGATTGTAAGAAACATCCGCATTGCGCAGGATGAACCCTTTCCTATCCTCTCAGAAAGTGCAAAACTTCCAATATCCGGCCCCATTCCGATGTGCCCATGCATAGTCTCTGTAAATTGCCATCCTATGGACTGGGGTGCTTTCTTGATACTGTCTTGATAGTCTTGGCAATCCCATGACACACTAGGCTTGCTGTGGGCATTCAAAGGCTGATTTTTGGTCTCCAGATCAATTGACAATCCATACATCTCAGAAATCAAACAGACAGAGCGCTCAGAAAGAGCAGATATTGTAGCCAGCGGGTTCACACCTGTTAGAATCAGCACATAACAGGCCAGAAATATTTCCTCTCAACATACCTAAGGCTGTCGGGATGACAGATGCATCACAACACACGAGACCTTTGTATACTTCACTACTAGAGCCACTGAAGACCTCTCCTAGATAATTAGTTACACCCCCATGCCCTGTTCCATCGTTGCTCAAGCTAGCTCCTCCAAGGAGATGGACCGTAGCCTCCTCTTGGTGTCGACCTTTGGCTATGTTTAGCGTAGCTTTGTAGCGTCTTTTATTGAACCTTACCATAAGGATATGAAAACCCCATACTGGCTCCCGTGCGAGCAAAAAGCTTCTTGAACATTTTTGTTATCCATTTGAAATGCTCCGATCGTCCTTCAGCCGGTCCCCGTAAGCATAGCTGATCATCCTTCAAGGTCAACGTTAACTCGTTACTATCATGAGACATCACCAGATAAGTTGAAGTCCGCTGGAGGGCTCCATCGTATGCGTAGGGACCAAATAGGATAGACTTGAGAGAGGCAAGGGTCTTCCGGAATTCTTGGCGAGGGTTGCTCTTCATAGTCTGAAGGGTGAGCATGATTTGGATTACCGGGTTGAACATCTCAGGAATACAACCATCCTGGATAACATATCCAGACAGAGGATTTTCCAGGGGATCAACGACTCGGTTATCAATAACAGCAGTGACAGTTGTCCCGGGGGGAGCACGCGAAGATTCACGGGCGATCCCGTTGATGTTGGTACCTCCATTGTAACCTTGAATCTGTAAATCAAATGTGCTCAAATTTATACTCGGAAGAATGACGTACCAAATATCAGAAGGTCACCATTCCCAGAGAGATTTCTTCCAACGAGCGGTGACATATGGAGGCCATGCTGCTTTGACCGAAGCAAGACTTCAGTGGTACCTAAAGCACCAGCCCCAAGGAAACAGAATTCCGTCTATGATTGAAGTAGGCGGAATGAGTTGGAATATCCATTTCTGTAGGGCGCATTCAACACTTACTGCGTTAACCCAAAAGAGGTGTTCCTTGATCTGCAAACACCGACCTCCCACTTCCATGCCAGGCAAAGTGGATAGTGTAGCCTCCTCCATCCATCTTTTCTACAAATTGAACTTCACATCCGCAGAATATCTCGGCTCCCCAATTCCAAGCATCGGCAAGATAAGTTGTCGCCACCGAGTTTTTTGAGCCGTCATTGAGACCAGTGCACTCATGGCCTGACCGGCTATTTGCCTGCATAGGAACACCTGCGCTGTTGCGGCCATTGTGGAAAAATATGGTTAGCGGTACTCGATAAAACCGCTCTTTCTCTCCAAGCCATCTCGTCTCTTCTTGCAGATGCTCGAGTTTGTTTGGGGCTGAATTATCCGGATATGTGGAAGGTTGCAGCATGGTTTCGGCGCGTGCGTAGTCTGCGTTGGTTATACATTACGAAATGCCCTTCACCATATACATGTATGAACTCACATTTGTCGAGCGTAGATGGCTCGTCCCTGATCTCCGATGGCCAAGGACTCATCTGTAGTGTTCTTTCATCCGGTTTAAGAAACACTCCTGCATTGATCAATGAAGATCCTACAAGTCCTATAATTCCAATAAGAAAAAAAGCTGTTGGATTTTCATATTCATAAGTTTCTGGAACATGTTGAGTTTCACGTACCATGAGCAGCAAATGAATGCTGTCCATCGCCCAGGAATACTTGAAACAGTCGCGTGGGATCTCTAGATGACAGCCATTTTGAGATGAAGGGTGTCTTTGCAGAACTTCCCGAGATGCTCGTGTCCCTCAGACATTGAGAGAAAGTATGTGGAAATGAACCCGCTATGGAAATGTTAGTGATGTTATTGTAATTGCAGCCTCTCAATCCGTACATCTTCTTTCCCAACCAAGTTCTAGCACCGCAACGCTCTTCCCTGCTCGAGCCATTCGACTTGCAGCTACTCCAGCTCCATAACCAGATCCTATAACCACAACATCATACTCTTGTCTCATTGATCCAAACGGACGACTCAGATTCGGATAATTGTCCGTCCGGTCTGTGAAGTTTGACATTGTTTCTCACTCTGAGTACTATCCGAATCTTTCGAGGGGCATGCAGAAAGTAAGATAAAAGACATCTAGGCTCTGGTGAGGAATACTTTTCACTTGATATAACAAGCACTGTATCCACCTCCGAGGCAAGGGTTGACACGTATTTCTGCAGGATAAAGCGGGCTGCAAGTCGAAATTGGTGGGACTTATCTACCCCCCCCCCCTATAGTTACATCCGAATTGGGCATGGATGAGCCCTAAGCTGAACAACTCATTCTAAACTCTTCAGGGCTAATGCCAGTATCGATACGAACTAGCAGCCAGCAACGCGCGGCTTCGTTACATTGAAGTCCGCTATTCGCACATAAAATCAGCTTATTGGAGTTTATTTTTACCTGGCTATGTATATTGAGAGGAGGTGGAGCCTGCGATCTTTTTTCTTCCTTCTTCTTTTTTAATATATCCCGGGTTCTTAGTTGCGGCTGAGAGAATCCATGCGATTTTGCAATTGGTGTAATCTGGGTATCAATCAACATTGATGTTTAATTCCAAAAGAGGTAACCAGGTAACCCCTAATTCTAGATCCGGACAAGTGCTTATTCGAATATGTTGAACATATTCTAAGGTTGCACATATGCTCCAGGTATGGTAAACACTCCGGTTTACTCCAGGGCTGAGCGCACAGACATGGCTTAGTTGGCCTGAAAATGAGTTTGGAAAGCACATACAATCTGTCACCTCCTGGACATTTCCTGGGTTTATGATTTTTCGGGATAAGAAAGCTGAGCAGGTTCGCTGTCTTTGTTTTGGGTTTGAAAAGTGATCTAGGGACAAAATAATTCTCGGTTCTTAGCAGGAATTACCAAAGTAACTAAAGTAACCAAAGTATCTATTTTCTTGCTTTCTTGCTATCTACGTCCCATCACAAAAAGGGAACATCATGCCTGATTATAGTTGAACGCGACCTGCTGGTATCCCTAGCTTGATTCACTGGGGTAAAGCACCAGCCGCGCGACACAATGATATTACTAATCTGAACGGTGGGCCAACAAGACGGAATTTCTCTTCGAGAGGCTGAATTGATCAACAAACTTATATCTTCAACCTCAGCGTACCTGTAGCCTAGGACCCCAAGCAATGCCCCCAGATCGTTCACAGCCAGTGACATTACGCAGATCATGCCAAGCCTGCATCAAAGGCAAGCGGCGATGTGACCAAAGCTGGCCCCGATGCAGCAGGTGTCTGGGGAGAGACATCAACTGTGAATATGTGAATGCACCTCTTACCGTACAATCTATACAATCTACTCAAAGGCCATCTGCTGGCCGGTATGTGGGCCCTAGACGCTCAATTGTCGACATGACTCCCACGCCACAAATACATGCACCCCTACGACTAGAAGTCGGGAAAGAATATGCTCCAAATATCATTCGATTTCTCGTTGCCGGGTTGAGGGATTTACCGGTCAAATTTGCAGAAAACAAGAAGACACTTTTCATTCACCCTGATCTTTATCCGAATGGCCTGCCAACCCCTATTCGTGAGGTCCACAATATCTGCCGACTTAATATGCAACCCGGGCAAACGGGTCGCGTGAGCCCTACTCTGTTATCAATGCTCCAGCAATACTCAGCAGACCTCTGTCGCCGGCTAAGCCACGCTGCGACATTTGAAGAACTACTGCGATTCAGTCAAGCTTTGGTGTTGATCCAATGTATGTTAGTTCTCAATGAAGACGGCAATACATGTCCATATTCAGAATCGATTGGCGTTATGCTGGCGGGAGTCGCTGGGAAACTGTGGAAACAGGCGCCTATTCAACTTCCGCAGGCCCTCAGTCCTCGATATGCTTGGCTTCTTGCTGAGAGTGTTCGGCGGACGATTATTATCTGTTTCATGTTGCGCAGTGCATACTCGCTGAATACGAGGGGCTATTCGGTCCGGACACCGTTTGTAGACTCTTTGCCGTTTGATTTACGGACGAATTTGTGGGATGAGAATTCGGAGATAGCGTGGCAAGATGCGCTCTCCGACTCGGATGGTTACATGGTTTCATTGCATGAGTGGTCGGATGGACTGGCTGCGGGGCGTGTTCATGATGTTTCGTGTTTCAGCGGGTTAATACTGGCGGCTTGTAAAGGGAAAGCTGTTTCCTCGATCCCATCTCCGCCTGTGAACTCTTATATCGACCGCTGAGATTGGGAAATGACATGACATAACGTGAGTCCCATCTTTATAATTATTGAACCTTTTTATATATCTAAAGTCTCAAAGCCCCGACCCTACCTCAAAAACTGTTTCAGCAACCCAGAAAGCAACTCCGTCCACTGATGGAGGTTAAAGCAGATGCGGTAACGACCATTGTTAAGTGTTTACCCATGTTTATTCATCGTTGAAATTTCTCAGGCTCGACAGGTTTCTACTGTAACGATTCTGAATACAGTATGGATTAATAATTGTTGCATTGATTTGAAATAAATACCTATAGATGGACGGGACCAACAGATACATATTTACAAGCATAACCGGTCCATTGGATATCAAGGATCAATGACCACGATTTCCTTCACCTCACCTGCACCCATCGCCTTAGCAACATGCCTCCTCGGTGCCACAGCCCTCGGCACCGGCTTGATCTGCTCGAGAACACCCCTGCAACGGCCGCAGAATTGACGCTTTGGGTCAACACTCTTCGAGTGTCGCCCGACCTTGAAACCACAGTCCTGGACCTTGCAGGCCCAGATGTATTTGTGGTTGATCTCATAGGTATGTTTGGTGGTGACCTCAACCCGGCCACCGTAGATGGGGTGGCCTTCCAGGGCGCGGACGCATCGGTCGCCCCATTGCTTGAAGCTAGCACCATGCTGTGCCGTACCTTTGGTCCTGTTTTCCGTGACCATCATATCGAGGAGGTGGCAGTACTCGTGCGTCATTGTGCAGAGGATCTTGTCCTCGCTGTCCAGAACTTTCTCAGAGAGCTCAATGGTGGCATGGTAACGCCATTTCCTGGGTTCTTCTACGCCGGCTTCTCCTCTAAGTAGTCTTTCTGAATGTACGGTTGCCCGGCCCGCGGTGTTTCTGAAATTCTTTGTCCAGATGATCTTGATGCCGCCGGTTTCCTCAGTCATGCGAGAAATTTGGCTATCAAAGGCATTGTCAAGGTGCCGTAGGAACTCTTCGGCAAAGCCGATCTTCCTTTGATTGAATTCAGCTAGCTGGGCTCGAATCTCGCGTTTCCGTGCCGCCTCGGCCTTTTTCTTGGCCTTTAATGTCATCGGAATAGCCATTCCTGGTGAGCTGTCAACCAACGTGAGAGAGCGATTGAGAGAAAAGTGAGGGTTCGCGCGCGACGGTGTGACTGGTTGTAGGTTTGTGTGGCTTGGGTATAGCTTCGATGGCAATTCATCCTCTGATTCTGAGCTGTGAGAAGTTAGTATGAATGGTCGCTGTGGTGTAAGAAGCGCGTATGAACACCCGGTGTAGAACTTACTTGAACTGCTCTGGCGGCGTTTGTGGTGTAGACTCATTGTCACTGTTGAGATCAAGATCTTCAAGATGCTGGATGAGGTCATTGGCGTTGTGGAGACCGAAATGAAGAGGATAACTTGAATCGACCTGTGGCTTGGGCATCGTCGCCCTACATATAGGGGGCGCAGATGCAAGATTTGGTGGGCAGTCTTCTGTTGCTGGTGTGACTCTTTTCGATTTCTCACTTGATTGGCTCCGCTCTATCACCGACTTATTCACTTCCACTGACGGCTCCTCATCCGCAGTAGTGTTTGATTCTGCTTCTGATATTGGTCTTCTTCCACGCATGAGTCTTTTTCTTGGCGACCTGACAGGCGATGGAGCCGGGCTAGGTTCGTCTTCTGTGTCGGGTGTCTCGGAATCCGATGTGTCAAAGAAGCTAGGCTCGTCATTGTCACTGACGATGAACCCATCTAGTGAGTCGGAACTATCTTCTTCTTCTTCGGAGCTGATTTCTGGCGCCTCTTGTTCTTCTTGATGGTCAATCACTGGCTGTGCCGCGGCGATATAATCCATCCTGCTTCTTGTGGGAGCCTGTGACGCATTCAGTCTTGTGGGTGTTAAATCTGGAGTTCGATATCCATCCGTAGTGTATTCTAGCACGTCGTTCTCCTTGTCATAATCTTCAGCCTCCCTTCGGATGGCTGGGCGTGGTCTCCGCTTTGCTGGCAGGAGCAACGAGTTCACACGTGCAAGTCCTAGTGTTCTTTGTTTTTGCTGCTTTTCGGTGGACCTGTGCTGTTCACATTCACTTTCAGACGCCGATTCACTATCGGGGAATATATCAAACGATCCACCTGAGCCATTTGCTTGCCGTCGCGACTGGCTTTGTGGCTTTATGGGCATGTTGTGCTTGGCCGTGTTCCTGAAATTGAGACATGGCTCTCTGGGTAGTGGACTGTTGCGAGATGTACCTATGGTGCGTGTGGCCGTCTCTTTGTGAGGCGTGTTTCTGACAAGTGGGTTGGCTGTATTGACCCTTGCCATGGTCGCAATGTTGTTCTAACGCCAGTATACAATCCCGTTATTTTTAATCAGTCAAGACCCTGTGCTGGTGATGATGACGGTCCATCTAAATTGGATAAGACACTATGTTTGCGCTGACCAGGTTGCTGGAGGCGGGGGATTTTCGTTGTTCTTTTAAGGTTCCATGTTGCTCTGGTTGTTGAGCTGTCAACGGATGCGTTGGCACGGCAACGTGAGCAACCCACAACTGCGTCACGTCAATCACACGTCAATGTCTATATACCTATCTATATATCTATCTATATTTATAGGCTTGAAAGTTGTGACCTGGGCAATTGGTGTGAAAGGTCCACTATTTGTATTATGAGCCAGCACCTGATGTGAGAAAAACATTATCATAACAGCCTTGCTTGTGTACCTCCTGAAGAAGTCCAGGTTAGAAACATTCGGGGATTATAATATGCAGGAGTGCCAGTAGGCCTACTACTATGTTGTATATGGAATTTGGTGCATTGGTTTATCAATATGGTATTTATTAACTAACTATTAACTATAACAATAGTGGTCCGTTGTGTCATCCACAGCACTTCGGGGCTCCATTATCCTTATAATTTATATTTGTTTATTTGTGCAGCTATTTTTTTAAGAAAATACTTGGTGCTACGGGAAAATAAAGGAAAAATGTGATTGTAGTTAAGTTGTGGTTATATATTAGGTGCAACTGTAACAGTATATATATATATCGACAACAAAAACGCCCTACAAACAATAAGAAAAAAGGGCAAACTACTGGTTTACTTAATGGAATCTATTGAGGTAAAATTCAACACGCAAAGACAAATAAGCGTCAATTGCCCTTGATAAGTATCAAGTCCCAGAGCTGAAGCTGCCGGCTGAACAATGACACTATGTTGTAGGGAAGCCGTACTCCGTAGAGGAGGGGAGGAACCAAGCTAACTACAGCACCATGATGTCCTATCATAACTAGTACAAAGAACACCCAAAGACCAGAGACTGTTCAATGCGAGGGTAATGCATAGACCTGCGGAGCTCAGGCGCGGTCAGACCAGGCGGCCTCCCTTGCTGCAGGTACTGTTCCTGGCGAGGTAGCCGTACGGGCTCTCTCGGAATGAATGAACTTCCGAAGCATGCCGGGTCCAAACGGAGGACCTACAACATAAATTGTTCCGCGTGGCTTGCAGCGGAAGTCCGATACTGGGTACGGAGTAGATCGACACTTGACAGAGGAACGTCGATCAGGGCCATTCCATCGATATGCCGATGAAGATCGGCGCCTCCTTGCCTCCCAGCAAATAACGGAGATTTCATTCTATGAATGTAATCGATAGAACATCAACCGTGGGATTTTCGGGCTTGTTCGGGCAAGATTATCAAGGGCCCCCTTTGCCTCTAGCAATCAACGTATAATTCCCGCAGCGGATGCACCAGCGCCTCGACTATGGCTATGTCTTTTGAAGGCGGCATGTAATAGATACTCGAGTTAACGCCCGACTAAGGCGCTGGGAAAGGAGGCCCATACTATGCCGCAATAGAGGTCTCCGAGGCAGTTGGATTTTATGGGCGGGAGTGACAAGTGTATAGTAATTTGTGGCCTAAGGACTGTTATAGCACCCTCTTCTTAGAGGCTCTTGGAAGATTAAAAATATCCAGTGTCCTGGGCAATTACGTATCGAAGAAGGATATCTTGGGGGATAAGCAAGATAGCTTTCGGGCGCTTCGAGGTTTTCCTTCAGGCCTTCGTTAGACTGCCGACATAAGTCAACGGTTATATATATATATTGGTAAACCCTGTTGGCACAGCGAAAATGTTTTGAAGTCGTTTAAATTTAAATACCGTTTCCGCTCTTTTCTGCCGTCTAGCTATTAGAACTTGAGAAAGGGCTGGATATATAAAACAAGACATCTAAAGAGACTACCACAAAGACATGACAAGGCTGTATAGGCGACCAATTATTCTTGTCTGCAATATTTGCTAGAGAGGGGAAAACCATATGTTACTAATCTGTATGAAACTACTAACTAATGTGAAGTGGCGAGAAAACCGATTGCTTGTTTGAACCTCTGACCTTCAATTGGCTATGATAAATACGTACATACCCTGATGTTGTACATAGTATATAATGCACAAATCATATGGTGTGGCAAGCCTTCTTAAACGGAAATTTTTGTACGGAGTACGGAGTAATAATATCGAGATAGCACCACTCGGGCCCTTTCAGTGCTTTATACTCCGCATATGGACACGACTCCGTACATATGACCTTAAAAACAGGGGTTGGGATTGGCTTCCAATCATGACGCATAGATAAACGGTGGAGGGGGCCGTCCGGGGGTCACAGCCCCCTAATTCCTTAATTAGAATCAGAGCTCAAGGTGCCCCTATGAATATGATAATTACTATGGAGTACTCCGTATGGAGTAACTATGTTGTAGAACGCATTTTAATAATCAACGGTGAGCTAGAGACCGAAAGTCTTCCGCGGGGAGCCGGTGTTAACGTTGGGAAACGCCCTATTCAGGGGCTTCCAAAAATAATTATGGAAGAGCTTGTATAGGGTTCTAGAAACACTAAGATGTCAGCCATCGGCGCCAGTGCCTCCCGTGCCAGCCATTTTCTAATAAATAGAAGGGGTATGCTATGCTCATAAATAATTATGACCGTTTGGTTAATATTTAGCCACATTTCACTGTTGTGCTAGTGTAAGTATTAAACGGTGGCGGATCAATACGTACTAGCAATCAGTACGGAGTATATGTTGTATATGTGTGACACTAGGGCACGCCTCCGGCTAGTGATCGCTGACTAGGCCTTTTAAGACCAATCTTTCCGCCGACAGGTTATTTTTGGTGCATTGCATTACATACCATAATGTACGATCGCTAACTATCAGTGTCTTGAGATGCTAGCGTGTATGTTTTACGGAGCAATTGATGATAGTGTCTATGAAGGCCCTATAACATAGTAAATTCACAGGTGAAAACGATCGGTTTCCTTTATGCAGCTGATATGTCGTTCCTGCGCAATCATGCACCCGCCAGTACGAGGGTGTACAAGGTACAAGTACCCTGTTGCAAACTAATAATGCTGCAGTCCGTGATGCAAAGTATATATCGTAACCGCTACAAGGTGGTGCCACGGCATACCCGATAAGCACTGTCTTTTATGCTGGTCTCGCTATTGCATATCCGGAGTAGCACTGGAGGTCTTTTGGTCGAGGCTCTCCAAAAGAATTAAGAAAAGGTAATCGGTGATCCACTTAGTGTGTGTAGGCAAGATGAAATTGCGTCTAATGGTGGAGATCATTTTCGAATACCGAGTTACTAGCTCTGTATGTACATACAGTAACAGCTGTATTCAGATACATCTATACACAGTTCAAGTTGTCTCTAACATTTAATCTATGGTCGGACTTAATATGGTGTAATTAATGATGTCCATTAGAATATATAACTGTGTAAGGTTGATATATGGATGATAACCTCAATTTGATATAGATTTAGAGATGAAAAACATAAATATAGACAATGCCGAGTTTTCAAACGTTATGGAGTTCAGTTTGTGGCCATGGAAGACTAAACAAGCCTACGACGGACCGCACTTTCAGGTTTTCTCGTGGTACGGGTGTCCACTGTGCGATACAGTTTACTACGGTGTACGGAGTACTTCATACCTGTATGGAGGGCTAGAGTGAGAATAGCCAGCAGTGGAAAGTCAAATGTAATATACTCCGTACACATGGAACTGATCAACTACAACTACATCTGAGACACTGGTATTGTGGTGGCAAATCAGCTAAGACACTAAAATAGGGTTAAAAAAAAAGACGAAAAGAGTAATGAGAATTGAAGATCGTGAAGATTGAAGAATAAATATATCCACCTTAAAAAATATAAATATGTAAATATGTAAAAAAGCACACTTGGTCTGGAGATTGTGGAAAGCAAAGACGTGGTTCTTGTCGCTTGGGAGCCATGGAACAGGAGTTGAGAAGATGTTGATGACCAATCGTCCACGGGTCTGAGCTCAAGTTGATATCTAATTTCATTTTGATCGTCGAATCAGATTAAAGAAAATAATAGATACGGAGTACATATGTACGGGAATGTAAACCATTATTTGGTTGAAATTATAATGGTTTCAAGGTTCTCATGGTTGAGTACTCTGTACTCCGTACCTAGGTAGTTGATACTGGTCACAAATTCCATTTTAGAGACATTCTCGCCACATAAGCAGCACATAAGCAGATAGATAAGCGCCTAGGTACCTAGGTCCCGTACTTTCCCATAAATACATTGGACGGAGTAGGAAACCCCGAATAGTGAGAGCAAATTCTAGAAATGTATACACAATAACGAGGAATGAAAATCAGTGCTAGTGCAACACCATCCCTACATACCAGGTCGCCATGACAAGGTCGAATCAGCCATTTTTGAACCGGTTCCATAGCCAGGTATCTCTGAAAATAGCCGGTCACATTATTTGTTACCTGATTACATGCTGGCTGGTTACGGTGGGGCAAGTTTCAGGGGCCGTCGAGATTCCCTTGGATTCCGTAGTGTCCGTAGGAGACTGTCATTGGAGAACAGGGAGATTGGAGTGGGAAACACAAGCGTAAATACAGTCGGACAATAACGGTAATTGAAAAATGGACGATCAGGGAAAGAACAGAGGCGTTCGTTAGAATACAAGGCTGGGAGAGGAGGAAAGTGAATGGCCAAAAGTCAATGCGCCACGTATGGTAAACAAAGGGGTCGTAATCAGTACCTGGGAAAGATAGGGGCTAACCATACTGGGAAGAGGTATTTAGTACCTGGAAGTCTGACACGTACCCTTCATTAGTGTAAGAGGACGGTAAATTACTGTAGAGACAACAGAGCAACCACCACCCCCCGAATCCCAAAAATAACAAGCATTTTCTTGTCTTCCCTCTCCAACCCCCTTCCATTCGCTTTTTGTCTCCATCTTTCCTTCTATTTGCTACCTTTCGTGTTCTTTCCTTTTTGACGAAAGAAGGATAGGAGGAAGGTTGTTTTGATCTTAAAAATATTTCCATTGCACCTTCCTTTTCGTGAGGGAAACCCTCACTTGCCATTCGTTACGGAGTCTGAGACTCGTTCGACACCTTCACTTGGGTTCTCAAGATAACGGATTTCTTTCCTGCGCATCTGCCTTTCATCTATCTACGTCCATGCTGTATCAATTCGACATCCCCGAACAAAAATAATACATTGAATGGTGACGGTTGAGGTAAGATAGGCTGAAGGCTATTTGCATCCTCAGGCTTGGACTTCTGGAGCTAATTCCACCCCGTAGAAATCTCAGCACTAAATCGATCGCGACTCGCTCGTCATGTCGGGCTACGCAGGCGGAGGCCACTATGACGATGGCTATGCCCAACAGGGGCAGGCACAAGGTCATGGTCATGGTGACTCCTACTATCAGGATGAACATGCCCAGGGTTATTACGACAACCAGGGATATGGTGATGGTTATTATGACCAAGGGTATGACAAAACCAGGCCAGAGAAACTTGGTAATGGATGGGCTGACAGAAAGAACAGTAATGGCTACTACGGAGCAGATGGTGGTCATGGCGCCGACGCAGCTCATGCGGATAGTGCACACCACGCGGATACAGGCCACGGATACGCTGACGGAGGATATTACGAGCCCGGACACCAAGACCAGTACTACGACCAGGGACAAGGACAACCACGAGGCCGTCGTGGTGATGATGCCGAGGAGGATTCCGAGACCTTCAGCGATTTCACAATGAGGTCCGAGACTGCTCGTGCTGCCGAGATGGACTACTATGGCCGTGGAGACGAACGGTACAATAGCTACTCGGACAGCCAGTATGGCGGCGCTGGTGGCTACCGTCCTCCTTCCTCCCAAATCTCCTACGGAGCCAACCGATCATCCGGCGCTTCAACTCCTGTGTACGGAATGGACTACAGTAACGCCCTTCCCGCTGGTCAGCGCTCACGAGAGCCTTACCCTGCTTGGAGCTCTGAGGCCCAGATTCCTCTCTCGAAGGAGGAGATCGAGGAGATTTTCCTGGATTTGGTCAACAAGTTTGGCTTCCAGCGAGACAGCATGCGAAACATGTATGATCACATGATGACCATCCTAGACTCTCGTGCCTCGCGTATGACGCCGAACCAAGCACTTCTCTCCGTCCATGCGGACTATATCGGTGGGCAGAACGCTAATTACCGCCGGTGGTATTTTGCAGCCCACCTTGATCTCGATGATGCGGTGGGTTTCGCCAACATGAAGCTCGGCAAGGGGGATCGCAAGACGCGGAAAGCCCGCAGGGCTGCAGCCAAGGCAGCCAAAAATAACCCCGAGAACGAAGAGGAAACGCTCGAGGCTTTGGAGGGTGACAACAGTTTGGAAGCGGCCGAATACCGGTGGAAATCTCGCATGAATCGTATGTCCCAGCACGATCGCGCCCGTCAAATTGCCCTGTATCTTTTGGTCTGGGGTGAAGCCAACCAGGTCCGATTCCTGCCGGAGTGCATCTGTTTCATCTTCAAGTGTGCCGACGATTACTATACTACTCCGGAATGCCAGGCTCGTGTTGAACCGGTGGAGGAACTCACCTACCTCAATGAGATCATCACTCCTCTCTACCAGTATTGTCGAGATCAGGGATATGAAATCATGGACGGCAAGTATGTTCGCCGTGAGGTTGATCACAACAAGATCATTGGCTATGATGACATGAACCAGCTGTTCTGGTACCCAGAGGGTATTGAGCGCATCGGGTTCGAGGATAAGACTCGCCTGGTCGATGTTCCCATTGGTGAGAGATGGCCCAAGTTGAAGGACGTCGTCTGGAAGAAGGCATTCTTCAAGACCTACAAGGAAACTCGCTCCTGGTTCCACATGATCACCAACTTCAACCGCATCTGGGTTATCCATCTTGGTGCCTTCTGGTTCTTCACTGCTTACAACGCTCCCACCTTGTATACCATCGACTATCAACAGCAGCTTAACAACAAGCCACCTACACCCAAATATCTCGCCGCCGTCGGCTTCGGTGGTGCTCTTGTCTCATTCATCCAGATTTTAGCAACCATTTTCGAATGGGTTTACGTTCCCCGACGGTGGGCTGGAGCGCAGCACCTCCGGAAGCGCTTTATGTTCCTCATTGTCATGTTCATTATCAACTTGGCCCCTGGAATCGTTATCTTCAGCATTTTGCCAACGATAGGATTGTCAAGCAGTGCTGAGGAGGGCATTGGTCTCGCTCTCGGTATTGTGCACTTTGTTCTTGCCGTCCTGACAACTGCTTTCTTCGCAATCCAGCCGTTGGGTGCGCTGTTCGGCAACTACATGAAGAAAGGTGGACGACAATATGTTGCCAGTCAGACCTTCACGGCTAGTTTCCCTCGCCTGACGGGTAACGACATGTGGATGTCATATGGCCTGTGGGTCTGTGTGTTCGGTGCCAAATTGGCGGAATCCTACTTCTTCTTGACGCTATCTTTCAAGGATCCCATCCGCATCCTGTCTCCAATGCAAATCCACCAGTGTACCGGCGCGAAATATATTGGCAACACACTTTGCCACCGACAGCCTCAGATCCTGCTCGGCCTGATGGCATTCATGGACTTGACCCTCTTCTTCCTTGATAGTTACCTGTGGTACATTATTTGCAACACCATATTCTCTGTAGCGCGATCATTCTACTTGGGTGTTTCGATTTGGTCACCATGGAGGAACATCTTCTCCCGACTTCCGAAGCGTATCTACTCTAAGGTGCTCGCTACGACCGACATGGAGATCAAGTACAAGCCTAAGGTCCTGATATCACAGGTTTGGAATGCTATCATCATTTCCATGTACCGTGAGCACCTCCTGGCGATCGACCACGTCCAAAAGCTGTTGTACCACCAGGTTCCCTCCGAGCAGGAAGGCAAGCGCACTCTCCGCGCCCCTACGTTCTTCGTCTCACAGGAGGATCAATCTTTCAAGACTGAATTCTTCCCCCAAGGAAGTGAGGCGGAGCGCCGTATCTCGTTTTTCGCGCAATCGCTCTCTACACCCATGCCTGAGCCTCTTCCTGTTGACAACATGCCCACATTCACCGTCCTGATCCCTCACTACAGTGAAAAGATACTTCTATCGCTGCGTGAGATTATCCGTGAGGATGAGCCTTACTCTCGCGTCACTTTGTTGGAATACCTCAAGCAACTACACCCTCACGAGTGGGATTGCTTCGTCAAGGATACCAAGATTCTGGCCGACGAGACTTCGCAGTTCAACGGTGATTATGAGAAGCCCGAGAAGGACGGTGCTAAGAGCAAGGTCGATGATCTTCCTTTCTACTGCATTGGTTTCAAGTCCGCCGCTCCCGAATATACCCTGCGCACAAGAATTTGGGCTTCCCTCCGATCTCAGACCTTGTACAGGACTATATCCGGTTTCATGAACTACAGCCGTGCTATCAAGTTGCTTTACCGTGTTGAGAACCCCGAGGTTGTGCAGATGTTCGGTGGAAACTCTGAGAAGCTTGAACGTGAGCTTGAGCGCATGGCTCGCCGCAAGTTCCGCATCTGTGTCTCTATGCAGCGTTACGCTAAGTTCAGCAAGGACGAACGTGAAAACACTGAATTTTTGCTTCGCGCTTATCCCGACTTGCAGATCGCGTACCTAGATGAGGAGCCACCTGTCAATGAAGGTGACGAGCCCCGTCTGTATTCAGCCTTGATTGATGGTCACTGTGAACTTCTCGAGAACAACATGCGCAAGCCTAAGTTCAGAATTCAGCTTTCCGGAAACCCCATTATCGGAGACGGAAAGTCTGATAACCAGAACCACTCCATTATCTTCTACCGTGGTGAATACATCCAGCTCATTGATGCCAACCAGGACAACTACCTTGAAGAATGTTTGAAGATCCGCAGTGTCCTGGCCGAGTTCGAAGAATTGACCACCGACAATGTTTCCCCATACACCCCTGGAATTCCCTCGACTGAGGTGGACCCTGTTGCCATCCTGGGAGCCCGTGAATACATTTTCTCTGAAAATGTCGGTGTCCTGGGTGATGTTGCTGCCTCCAAGGAACAAACGTTCGGTACTCTCTTCGCTCGTACCCTCGCTCAAATCGGGGGTAAGCTCCACTATGGTCACCCCGATTTCTTGAACGCTACTTTCATGACCACCCGTGGCGGTGTTTCCAAAGCCCAGAAAGGATTGCACCTGAACGAGGATATTTACGCTGGTATGAATGCCCTCCTTCGTGGAGGTCGCATTAAGCATTGTGAATATTACCAGTGCGGTAAGGGTCGTGATCTCGGTTTTGGATCCATTCTCAACTTCACCACGAAGATTGGTACTGGTATGGGTGAACAGATGCTGTCCCGAGAATACTACTACCTCGGTACCCAGCTGCCTCTCGATCGTTTCCTCTCATTCTACTATGCTCACCCGGGCTTCCATCTCAACAACATGTTTATCATGCTTTCTGTGCAAATGTTCATGTTTGTCCTGATCAACCTCGGTGCCCTGAAGCATGAGACTATCACGTGTCGTTACAACTCCGATTTACCCATTACCGATCCTCTAGTGCCCACTCTCTGCGCCAACCTGACCCCAATTCTTAACTGGGTGAACCGCTGTGTTATTTCCATTTTCATTGTGTTCTTCATCTCATTCGTTCCACTTGCTGTCCAAGAGTTGACAGAGAGAGGAGTATGGCGTATGGCCACTCGTTTGGCCAAGCACTTTGGTTCGTTCTCGTTTATGTTCGAGGTGTTCGTCTGTCAGATTTACGCCAACGCTGTGCAACAGAACTTGTCCTTCGGAGGTGCGCGATACATTGGTACCGGCCGTGGTTTCGCAACGGCTCGTATCCCATTCGGTGTCCTCTACTCACGATTTGCTGCTCCTTCAATTTACCTCGGTGCTCGCCTCCTGTTGATGCTGTTGTTCAGTACCACAACAGTCTGGACTCCCGCTCTGATCTGGTTCTGGGTTTCCCTACTCGCGTTGTCTATCTCTCCTTTCCTGTTCAACCCACACCAGTTTTCCTGGAACGACTTCTTCATCGATTACCGCGACTATATCCGCTGGCTTTCTCGCGGCAACTCCCGGTCCCATGCTTCCTCCTGGATTGGGTTCTGTCGTCTTTCGCGTACTCGCATTACCGGTTACAAGCGGAAAGTTCTTGGTGTTCCTTCTGAGAAGGGCTCCGGTGATATCCCCAGAGCGCCCCTTACCAACATCTTCTTCAGCGAAATCATTTCGCCTCTGCTTGGCGTTGCTGCCACTTTGATTCCGTACCTGTACATCAACTCCCGGACAATGTACTCCGATGACGTCAAGTGGGCTGCGAATCCCATCCTTCGCGTTGCGATTGTCGCTTTCGCTCCAGTAGGTATCAACGCCGGTGTTGCGGGCATGTTCTTCGGCATGGCTTGTTGTATGGGCCCAGTGTTTGGCATGTGCTGCAAAAAGTTCGGTTCTGTTCTCGCCGCCATCGCCCATGCCATCGCTGTGATCGTATTCCTGCTTATATTCCTGGCCATGTTCTTCCTTGAATCCCTCAGCTGGGCCCGAACAATCTCTGGAATGATCGCTGCGATGTCTCTCCAACGATTCATCTACAAGCTCATCATCTCCCTCGCGTTGACTCGTGAATTCAAGAACGATCAATCCAATGTTGCATGGTGGACCGGAAAATGGTACAACATGGGTTGGCACTCCCTCTCTCAGCCCGGACGTGAATTCCTTTGCAAGATCACCGAACTTGGTTATTTCGCCAACGATTTCTTCCTTGGCCATATTCTCCTGTTTGCCATGCTCCCTGTCCTCGCCATTCCCTATGTTGACACTTTCCATTCGACACTTCTGTTTTGGCTGCGCCCCAGGTACGTATCTCTTCGCCCGAACACCAACCTAACCCTGTTCTAACCTGACATGCCCTTAGCTCTCAAATTCGTCCTCCTATCTATACTCTCAAGCAGTCCAAGCTTCGTAAGAGACGCGTTGTCCGCTTCGCCATTCTCTACTTTTTCGTGCTGCTCATCTTTATCATCATTATCGTGGCTCCTGTCGTCCTGCGGAACACGAAGCAATTGGACAGCATTCTGTCGGGCGGCATCTGGAAGAGCCTCGGTGTCTCCAGCACAACGGCAATTGGCCTCCTACAGCCACTTGACCGCGGACTGAATGACACCGTCTCTTGGTACACCGGCTCTAACATCCCCAAGGGCTACACCTCCGGCACTATCCCGGCAGCCTCTGAGGGCACCGGAGTCTGGTCGATCTAATCGCTCCGGCGAAACGACATGGAAATGCTTTGTACAAAGTTATGCGTTACAATTCGCTGCATTTTTCTGAACTCACCGGCGCACAATTTGATCTTAATGAATGGCTGCTTCCAAACATTATTTGTGGAATGACGCTTGTATGAAGAGGTCTTGAAGGGTCATCCTCGGGGGTTTACCTTCGTTTTTCCAGCTTTCTTTGCTTGTTTTATCTTACACTTTTACCGGAATTAAATTGCATTGCTTTCGAGAAATTATCCTTGATATAACTCTAGTCGTAGTCTAATTTCAAATAGATTGTCATAAGCAGACGATGTATGGAGCACAAGTCAATTCAATAGATAGGTCACGTGGCACGGAGGTTCCTAGGACTCCGAGCCTCCCGTTTCATCTTCTCTCCATCCTCCACGAGCAAGGACCTGTCTTTCGCGCCTTCTTTTCCCCTATTGCATTTCAGGTATCTCACTGGCCTGGCGCACCACATTATTCGCGATATTTTCAATCCTTCGCCATGGATCTCCAAGAGACCCAGCGTATCCTTTCCGAATACCTGCGCGAACTCGCGGATCTATTTCACCGTGTTCCTGGCTCCGCAATCTTCCTCCGCTACGTGAAATCAAGCTATCAAGATGACCCAATTCGTTCTGCCGTCGAACTCTTCCTCTTCCTTTTCGCTGTGCGATATCTGCTAGCGCCGAAGTATTCGACCAAACCGGGCGTCGTACCACTCACAGAAGATGAGATTGATGACCTCGTGGATGAATGGACACCAGAACCCCTCGTCGGGAACCCGACAACCTTGGAACAGATGGAAGTTGATAAGCGAACTGTGATTGTTGGGTATGGTACCCATTCGCTCCCATTGCTTCTGCCTGTTGTACTTCGTGGTCATTCTACTGACAGATGAAATTGGGATCTGCAGCCCCGTAGGCCCAAAATCGAAACTGACCAATGGCCGCACTGTTACCAACCTTGGTTCCTTCAACTTTTACAACTTCAATACGAATGAGTCCCTCAAGGAACAAGCGATCCAGACCCTCCGCGCTTATGGAGTAGGACCCTGTGGACCCCGTGGGTTCTACGGCACACAGGATGTTCACATGAAAACAGAAGATGATGTGGCCTCGTTCCTGGGGACTGCAGCTTGCATCATCTACTCTCAGGCCTTCTCGACCATTTCTAGTGTTATTCCTGCCTTCTCGAAACGTGGAGATATCATCGTTGCGGATAAGGGGGTTAGCTTTGCCATTCGCAAGGGTATTCAGATCTCTCGAAGCATGGTCCGGTGGTATGAGCATAATGACATGGAGGATCTGGAGCGAGTGCTCGCGAAGGTCACCAAGGAGCAAGCACGGAAGCCCCTGACTCGCAGATTTATTATCACAGAGGGTTTGTTTGAGTCTTATGGCGACATGGCGGACTTGCCCAAGATTGTGTGTGACCCCGTTAAATTGAATTATGACGCCATGCTTACAACTATCGCAGATCGAACTCAGACTCAAGTACAAGTTCCGTCTTATCCTTGATGAAACCTGGTCCTTCGGTGTTTTGGGACGCACTGGCCGTGGTCTCACCGAGCACCAAAATGTCGATGCTGCCGAGGTTGATATGATTGTGGGGTCACTGGCTGGTCCCCTCGTTGCTGGCGGTGGCTTCTGTGCTGGTTCAGAGGAGATTGTTCACCACCAGCGTATTTCGGCTGCTGCCTACACCTTCTCCGCCGCGCTTCCCGCTTTGCTCTCGACCACCGCCAGTGCCACTATCAATATCCTTCAGAACAACCCTGAAACAGTGTCACAACTTCGGGAATTCACCAAGGCCATGCGGGCTCAGTTGGATCCCCGGAGTGACTGGGTTTACTGCACCAGCTCGCCTGAGAACCCCATCCTGATCCTGGTCATCAAGCCGGAGGTTGTAGCTGCCAAGCGACTTACACTGGATGACCAGCAGTTCTTGCTGCAAGATGTCGTCGATGAGGTATGTATTGCACAGTTTAACCCTCTTCAAGTCTATCCTCTAATATTTTTTTCTCGCAGACTCTTGCCAACGGTGTTCTAATCACGCGGCTGAAGACCCTCGAGGACAACTTTGAGCCCAAGCAGGTTATCCCACCAGCGCTGAAAGTGTGCGTCACTATCGGTCTCACCAAGAAAGAGATTGAAAAGGCGGGAACAATTATTCGACATGCCATTACCAAGGTGATGAGTAAGAGGAAGTAATGCCTTCCCTTGCCTCTTAGCTTCTGGTCATGACCAGACAATCCGATGACTGCTCACGCCCATATGACTTTGGCATCTATCGATTTTCCATTCTCCGCAGCCGACCTACGCCCTAATGCCCCTTCAATACTTGTATTGTTACCTTGTCGGTGTACATTCTTATTGCATGCCTTGCACAGGCCCGCCCTTTTCTTTCTTCGTTGGCGGTATGATTGATTCTCTACCTGCGCATGGTTTTAAGCTGTTTAATACTATCCTTCTACCCTTGGCTCTTTGCTTCAAGGTTGTGTCTATTTTTCCATACACCATTCAGACCCGAGACCCTTTTCCCCGTGGAATGGACGGTATTGCTTCATGTCCCTGTTATTTGCTTCTTCTCTCTATATAGTAGTATCCACTGTCACAATTCTGGGGTATCTGCCAGTCAAATGTTACTAAATTCTGCAGTCAAACATCCAGCCCTTCGCCGTTCATTTGATGATCCCGGACCTCACCAGCAGAGCAGAAGGCCAATATCTTAGGGCCAGAATTTAACCCTAGAACTGCCCCTTCCTCTAGCCCCCTCCCAATGTCTCTCACTAATATAAGATAATTTCTCGCTAACATTCTGCCTCACATTCACCGAATTCCCCTGTGTCTCTGAGCCACCCCCGAGAATGGGCCCCGCATTCCATCTGCTGCATCATTCTGAGCATTCTCGGTCTATCCCCGACTTTGGGATCTCGTATGAGATGGCCCGAACCTAAGATTTCTTCACCGAGGAAGTCAGATGCCAAAGGGGCATTAACCAAGCTAAGGGGTGTGTTTGAAACTTCGAAGCTGCCTGATTCCATTCCACATGTCCTCCCCAGATTGAGGTGCTATGCTTGGCTATCTTCATGTTTACACGCTCTGCTAATCAAATTTACGTATGGAATTCTATGTTCCACCCCATTAGCATGGTTATAATGGGTCTGATCGGCACCATATACGTGGGGCCCCCTTTCTGGATGGTTGCAAAGTCACTCTTGTTATGATCGCCGTCAACTAAGTTCAGAGACTAAGTTGAGATTATTTCACCCGAGGGCTTACAGCTCAGCTTCCCCAGGGAGAATCTCACCCGCAAAATGAAGGGCCTTACTCGGGCGCTTGTTGGCCTGCTACTTGCATGTGGTGTTTGTGCCAAAGCTGGGGGTAAGAACATTATTGTTCAAACAAGCTCATGCTTGTATGAGATTTTGCTGATTAGCAATAGTCGAGAAAAAATCCCGTGGAGATCTCGCTCAACCAACCTTCACCAAAGAGGTAGTCGTCTGGGTCAATGAAAAAGGGGAGACCATCAGTACGGAAACACACTACGTTCAGGCTGTGGCTTCTGCACTACAAGAGAATGTTAGTAGATAAAACTATTCCCCATGAAAAGAAGACATGTTGGGTCCTTGTCAGAAGCCGGCCCTAACTCTCTCGTCAAAGATACCCCGAATATCAATCCCAGATACGGATGGCTCCGATATAGCACCTCCACCTGCACTATCCAAGAACAACAACGACAAGAACGACAACCCTATCCCAACCACAGACAAACCCAAGGAGCTACAACACCCTAACGCCCATTCCAAACCGCCCGTTTCTCATGCCCATCCTCACCAGCACCAACACGCCCACTTCGGCATCTCCTACTCCCCCTACAGAGCAGACCGCACCTGCAAGGACCAAGAAGAAGTAAACCAAGACCTAGATCGAATCTCCGAATACTCCTTCGTCCGTATCTACGGAACAGACTGCGACCAAACGAGGACCGTGACCAACGCCGCACGACGACACAACATGCGCGTTTTCGCCGGCATCTACGACCTAACCGACTTCCCAGGAAGCCTCGACGCCTTCGGAGACTCAGTAACAGGCCCGGACGGCAAAAAAGACTGGTCAATCTTCCACACCATCGCCATCGGCAACGAGCTCGTAAACGGCGGCACCAACTCCGCCAGCGACGTTGTGGCCGCCGTGCAAAAAGCACGCTCCGTGCTGCGCGCACAGGGCTACACAGGTCCCGTTGTCACAGTCGATACTTTCTCCGTCCATCTCGACCACCCGGAGCTCTGTGGTGTTTCCGATTACTGCGCTGCAAACTGCCATGCTTTCTTCGATGCGACTCAGCGACCTGCTGGGGCCGGTGCGTATGCGCTCGAGCAGGCGCGTAGTATCTCTGAGAAAGCGGGTGGGAAGCGTACTATGATCACCGAGTCTGGGTGGCCGCATGCAGGGGATGCGAATGGGGGTGCTGTTCCTTCGGCGGATAATCAGCAGGCGGCTATTGCGAGTTTGAGGAAGAGTTTCGATCATCGGAGAGGGGATTTGGTGCTTTTTACTGCTTTTGATGATTTGTGGAAGGATGATAATATTTATACCTTCAATGCGGAAAAGTTTTGGGGAATCCACGGGGGCTTGTAGAGAGCTCTCTGGTGGAGGCTGTTTTCCTTTTTTTTTTTCGCTCTGGCCAAGCTGGGGCAGGGTGTACATACATTATCTTGGAATAACATGACAGTCGAATGAGGAAGAATGATCTATTAACATGATGCTTGGTATAGTTTCGCTGATGATGTTACTAATACATGATAGTCTACATTGTACATTAAAAGCAACCTGCGCAAAATAGCACAAGAGCTTAGCGACGGAAAGTCCGAGTAGACTGACGTTGCCACGCCTCGTCCTCTGAACGTGCCTCGATCTGATCCATCCACCCATCTTTACGGGTAAGCTCGTCGAATGCCTCCTTGTTAGACGGCAAATCCCAGAAGAAATCCTTCCCGTCCGGGGATTTCCGATGAGCCTCCAAGTCCCGGCCATGACGAATGATAAGTCCGGTCAGCATACCGCGGGACTTACTACTCGGGTTGATACCTAGCTGGTTCATCTCACGCAGGATTGATACCACAGCGGGAAGATCCTTGCATACGCGCCAGTGGTAGTGGATCAACTCATCGTACAAGCCAGATGAAGCACCGAGGAAAGTAGAGATACGGCCGTACTCTTTGATAGTCGAGCGGAATTGGGGGATGAGCGGGGACTCGCGGAAGTGGGTGTTGAGCAGGCGGAACGCGATTAAAAGGACCTTCGGGTATAGAGATACCACGACAGGGGCGACTGGGACGACGGCTGGAACTCGGAGGGGTCCTGATGGCCGAGTGGATGGCTCGGCCTGGTCTGCTGTGCTCAGAGCATCCGGGTTTGAAGCCTCAATGAGAGATTTCTCGTCCAGGTGGCGCAGCATGGAGAAGATGCGCTCTTTGCATACCTCCCACACACCCATGTCGCCCTTGCCATCCTCGATGGCTTGGAAAAGTGCGAATTCGATGTGCTCTGATTCCGCTTTGACAACGATCTCAATCGCCCGCCGCAGGCTGACGGTTACCTCGGCAGCGCTGGCTGTAGCGGGCTCGGAATAGCCCAGATCACGGAGATTGATTCGCTTTGGACCTTGGTTCTCCGCCGGGAGTTGTTCTTCCGTTTCTGGCTTCTCTCGTCTTCGATAGGACGAATAGTCGTCCTTCTGTTGCTGCTTAGCTTTCGAAGCCGCTTTCTTTGCTTTTGGGTCTTTGAGCAGATTGTCAAACACCGACATGAGCTCGGCCATTTCGGCCTTCTTCTCCTCGCTCAGTGGTTTCAATGAGCTCGACTCGGTAGTTTCCCCATCATGTTTGAATCCAAGCTGTTCTAATAGTCCTCCAAACACCAATTTCTCCTGGGTTGTGATCTTCGGTGCTATCTTCGTTGTCTTCTTCGCCACAGATGGTCTGAGGCTGGGCCTTTCGGATACAGATGCGGCTCGTTTTTGCAGATAGCTTCGTCGCAGTTTCGGAGCTGCCTCACTCGTTGAGCTGGAGGTAATTGACTCTTCAGAAGTATTGTGACTTGTACTATCCTCCGCTAATGATTTGTTCTCGGTTGCAGCATTGGCCTCGTTATTATGGGTAGAAAAAGAGCGCGGAAAGCGATGATTGAATTGTTTTCGGGCGGCGGATGAGAGTGGCGTAAGGGTGCAAGTATGATATAGGGAAGGAGTCGTAGAATTGGTTCTTGAGAGGAAGCATAGCCGGTTGATATTTGTCGCCATTGCTGAGTTGTTAGGTCTGCACATGCGCAGCCTTGATCATGCACTTTTCAGATAAACACAACCTGAAGTAAGTCTCGCTCTTTTTTCTTCCTCTTCTTTAAACTTTCCAACTTCCCAACTTCAATCCGAAAAAAAAGACAAACGACAAGAAGTTTACTCTTTTCTTTTTTTACAAGCACGGACTAATCGGCGATCAACTTTCCGCGAAGTCACATGATGTCGTGTAACTCGCCCACGCGTTTCGGCGAGGACGTGCCTCGCACCCCGGAGGCGCAAACTACGTACAACCCAAGTACGCCCAAAACCCCCGAAAAAAAAATGCCAGTGAAAAGTGAGCTGTCGGACTTTGAAAAGCAGCGTTTGGCAAACATTGCCGAGCGTGATGCGCTGTTGCAGGAACTCACTCGAGAGGCGCAATCCTCGGGGCTCATCAACTTCGCCAGCCCTAAGACCCCCGGCACCAATGGCGCGAAACCGAAAAGGCGCCCAGCTCCTAAAGTCAAAGTCGAAGAATACACCACCCCTCGGCGCACATCCTCGCGCCTCAGAGGCATTGCGGCCGAAAGTGAAGTAGCGAAGCGCAAGGCCGACGACGAGTATGAGGCGATGCGAGAAGCGGATCGAATCAAGAGGATGCGCCGGACAGACTCGTTCAATCAAGCGGATATGTTTGTTTCGGGCCAAAAGCTTACTGCAGAGAGCCTGATCAGTGTGGATGTCATCAATAAGGGTGTTGCGAAGCCCTATGAGAGGACCTTCGGGGACGATGACATTGAGAAGACGACAGACAAAGATCTCAAGGCTCTTCGGGAGGAGATGAACGGGCTTCAATTGTGGGAATCTTGGGACCCTCAGCGTAATAACTATACTCTCCATATCGCCAAACTACCATTCTGACGTATGCTTGATCATTACAGGGATCAAGATCACCCCGGAGCGTGTGTATAGCATGGCCTTCCACCCGTCCGAATCCAAACCTCTTATCTTCGCTGGTGACAAACTGGGGCATCTGGGCATATTGGATGCTTCGCAGGAAAAGCCCACGGCGGACGAAGACGACGATGAGGACTATGACCCAGATCCAATGCTCACAACACTCAAGCCACATACCCGAACTATCAGCGCAATGATTGTCAACCCCTCCAAGCCGACACATTTGTATACGGCAAGTTATGACAGTTCGATTCGGTCACTGGACTTGGAGAAAATGGTCTCTTCAGAGACCTATGCGCCCGAATCTACGAATACCGATGAGGCGCTTTCCGGAGTAGACATGGCTCCTGATGATCCAAACACTTTGTACTGGACTACACTGCAAGGCGGATTCGGGCGATACGATATGCGAACGCCGCAGAAAGGTAACAATGTGTCAACCTGGGAACTTTCTGAGAAGAAGATCGGAGGCTTCACATTGTGTCCCTCCCAGCCCCACTACTTTGCAACGGCAAGTCTGGATCGATTCCTGAGATTGTGGGATCTGCGCAAGCTCTCGCCGGATAGTCCTGTTCCTATTGCCGAGCATGAAAGCCGGCTCTCGGTTTCCCACGCTGCTTTCAATTCTGTTGGGCAGATTGCTACTTCTTCTTACGATGACACATTGAAGATCTACGATGTGGGTGCGAAGGGTCTCTCTTCGTGGAAGCAGGGCCACAAGCTCTCAGTAAAGGAGTTCACTCCAGACACTGTTGTCCGACACAACTGCCAGACTGGCCGCTGGGTTACAATGTATGATTATCCCTCTCTTGCCTTGTTTTGCGTCCCTTTTGGTCTTGCCAAAGTATCAACCTTTAACTTTTTTTCTCTCTCTCTTATAGTCTCCGCCCTCAATGGCAAATTAACCCGCAATCTTCCATCCAGCGTTTCTGCATTGGCAATATGAACCGCTTCGTGGATGTTTACAGCAGCAATGGGGATCAGCTTGCTCAACTTGGTGGGGATGGGATCACCGCCGTTCCTGCTGTGGCTGTATTCCACCGTAGCAAGAACTGGGTTGCTGGTGGTACTGCTAGTGGCAAGCTCTGCTTGTGGAAGTGATATGTATCATTCGTTCATCTTCTTTATGTTCTTTCTTCAAGCATGTGGCTTTACAGCTTATTTGCTAATTCCTTTTTGACATGTGTTCTGATCTTCCTTTGAAGACCTGGTGTTTTAGGAGTGGTGTTGCCCAGGGTTCTGTTTATCCCCTGTCTTGTTATGACCCAAGGCGACATGTCTGATATGTGTTCTGATCCGATGTACAGATGTATTCAACAAATAACATTTGATGTTTGTATTTCTACCTAATAACAGATCGCAAACACTGCAGAAAACGAAAACACCAATCCATTCCATCTATTGGAAGAATATAAAAAGAGTAAAAGGTATTTACACGATGGCCACCATCTCCAAAGGGAAACCTGAACACACAAGAAAAAGACCCCAAATGATTCCTCAGAAGGACCAAGAAAAGTAAAACACAAAGAGCCTCAGCCAAGTTCAAAAACCAGATCATGTTCTTCTTTTTTCTTTCCCAAAAATCCAGATCTTTACTTTTTAGCTCTCTTTGTTTTATCTTGGAGCTAGGGCGGGGAAAGATGTGTATAAGGGAGGGTAGGACCATGAAACACACAATCGAAAGAAGGAATGGGTATCAACACCATGACACATGCTTAGGAGAACATAGACATATAGATGATCAAGCAGAACGGAACTCGAGGAGGCATAGAAAAGGGGAGTAGGGAGAGAGAGAAGGGGAGAAAAGAGGAACGTTGAAATCATGAGCACGTGGAAAAGAGGTAGACAAGGAAGAACAAAGTCAAAAACGTGTAAGGATGAAAGGAGATTGCATGGGCAGACATAGGGTGCATTAAGATTCATTGCGTAGATCCTCGTGCGATTGGTTTTGAGTCTGGTCACGTTCCTTGGTCTTGCGTCGGGAGGGAGCAGGAACAAAGTCGAAGAAGCGGTACTTGCTCGAGGAGGACTCTTTCGTGACGCTGGCCCTGCGTGCCTTGGAGGACTCAGAGAACTCCAGGGAGTAGGTTGAGGAGTTCTTCGAGCTTCCGGTGCTGTCGCGTGGGTCAGACCAACGTGGGATGGAAAATGGAATGCGGCTTTGGTCCCAGGTGGCCGATGACGAGCTTGGAGGCGTGTCATCCTCGGCATCTGGGGTGTGATCGGTGGACCGGCGAGCAACTACAGGACGCGTACCAAAGTAACCAGTCGAATTGCGATGGCTGCTCGGGGCCGGTGCAGTGCCAGTTGACGTTTCTAGCGCCGGAGTGCTGGGTTTGCTTGAGCTTTCGTCGTAGAAGGTTACAGGTCGTTCCATCGAATCCACCAGTGCTTCCCATTTGATTTCAAGGTTCCCACTTGGCCGTTCTGCTTGCTCGGCTCGTCTGAGACACTCCTCGGTGCGTGCCCGCAGGCGAAGAGCTTCTTTCTGGAACTTGGAAAGGTTGACGTCCAGCTCGGTCAATTCGGTGAGTCGTTCGGGAGAGACCTCAAGCCAGACACGTATCAAGTTCGCAAAGGAGCGGGCATAATCGATAAGGAATGGAAGGCTAGGGAATCCCTCGCGCGATGTGGGCGGCAACCGCCCAAGGATCTGGATAGGGGTGGTGTAGGAGGGTGTGACAATAGGGACTGGTCGATCCGCGGGAATCGCGCAAACCGAATCAACAAAGTCTTTGAATTCCGAGCGATGACCGACCAGGAATTTGTTCATTGGTTCCATCCAAGGTTCTTTATTGCCGAATGTTGTCATATTGGCGAGACCCTGCAAAGCTTTGGCAATGAGGGTCAAAGTCCGCTGGGCACGAGGACGAGGGTGATCTAGAGGCTGTTAACATAATAGAAATTAAGATATGAGCGTAGTTCCATACCTTTCAAGAGCCCAAAAAGCTTCGGGTTCAGAATAGCCGGGCAGAAGAAGCGTAGGAACAGGAATCCAGAAACACTACTGTACGTCACAGACCGGAGGAAGTCACCATAGCGATCGTCTGCACACGCCCTTACATGCCGGAAGATGCGTCGCAGCTCTGGGGGACACCTCGATGCAGATCCCGCAATGGATTTCCACACGCTTGTGGTGAGAGCTGTAAGGTTTCGCCAGTTGCGATCAAGATCCTCGTGGCGCGAAACTCGAGATGGATCGACTTCGCATTCCGGATCACTCTCATCAATATCACGTAGTCGTTCTGCGATAGTATCCTCCAGATACTGCTTGCCCAAACGACGCATGTGGAGATCGAGGGCCTTGGTTAGAAGCGAGTTTCCACGGAACAAAAGGTTAGCCTCCACAGTGGCTGTCCTTCCCATGTCCCTGACAAGAACCTCGCGCTCTTGGCTAGTCTCCTGTGTGTTAGTTGAATGAATCCTCGTCGTGTACCTCAGCCGGTTGGTGGTGGATTCTTTGTGAACCCCATCAATTTCATCTTCGACCAAGGCTGAAATCCATTCCACCGTTGAACCCGAGACCTGGTAAATGTTCAGAAGCATCTCGGCCAGGTGATTCAGCTCCGACGACATCACTTGTGCCATGTTGATTGTGAGGCCATTGGTGAAGGAATGGAGAAGTTCCGACATCGCCGAATATTCATCGGACATTAAGACGACGGTTTCCTCCATCCGGGCTCTCATGAACATCTCGCCAATTGCCTGATCTTGGTTATCCAGGATAGGCCACCACTTTTCGATATCCACGCCGGCATCCAATTCTTCAAGTCGCAGGTCTACCCGTCCAAAGATGATGTCATTTGCGGATATTTCGATCTCGTCTAGCATGTTCACAGCACTCAAGTCTTGGTTGGGCGCATATGTTCCGTGGGCGACAAGTGTCCAGTCCCTCTGTGTCGGGTTGAGAGTTTTGACGAGGATAGAGGCTTGGGATAGGACTGGCGGCAGATCAGTGAAGAGGAAATCTTCTCGCCAGAAAGGATTCATGGTGCGATACTTGACAGCAGTCTTGCCACGAATTTCCCCATCTAGGAGCACCTCTGTGTAATAGTCGCTGACCTTCGAGGTTGGAACAGGCTGGCCATGTGATCTTGATGCCTTCCGGCTTCGGGGGGTTTCCTCCTCTTTGGTACGAAATAGCTTCGCCTCCACAATTTTCAAGCTCAAAAATCGTTCAATTCGGAACATGTCTTTGGTCAAGTGTGGTTCGGTAGCCTCAGCTTCCGGTGTTTTAATGGGATCCTCTCCCTGAGACACAGGACCATAAAGCTCCGGAATTGTGAATGCGCGGAGAAGCACAAACCACACCTCAAAGAGAACACGGCTTTCGAGAGCGAGGTATATAGGCCGTACATTGGAATCTGGTACTGGGTGTGCCGCATATTGAGGGTAGATGGCAATGCAAAACTCATCATCCAACACCGAGGGGTTCAGCTGCTGAATTGCGCAGCGTGATAATTGAGATAATTGCACACATGCTAGGAGAGCGACGTCGGTCTCTGTGTAGAGCTTGAAAAAGCCGTTTTCTTGTAGTGTGCAGCTCACCTTCTGCCACGAGGAAGAAAGAGCCCTTGACTGTTTGTACGTGGACACGCGGCGTCCGGACGCCGGAATTGCACCAGAAGCAGACGGCTTGTCCCATAGAAGCATCTTGCCAACTTTGATGATAGTTGCATCCTTTTGTGCTGTGCTTTCTGAGTTTCGTCGACGTTCGGGAATCCGTCGGTCTCCAATTACAACCTCTTGAGGCTTTGTCATCTTGTTTTGAACACCCTTAGGCCGAATCGGTTGCCAACAAAGTAGAGCTGCCAACCAGGAATCAAAGGTTTCGTTCACGTGAGGTCGTAGTTGTATCCCGAGCCCGGAGGTAAATGTGTAAACGCTCAGATAGGTGCACTGGAGCTCAGAGTCCCACAATGTCCGAACTCGACAACCACGTAGATCGGGGATTAGTGTTTTGGCCAATGCTGGCTCTCCCTTGGCTTGGTAAATGAGACTTCCATTAGCGACATTGATAGCGCAGTATCCGGATGTCCAGGAAGTGGTCGAGGCTGTTCGAAAGGATAGGATTCCATGCATCCTGCCACAGGTAGTCTTCATCAACTGCAGGATTTTTGTGGCTTCCGCACCCGAGAGAGGTGAGGCAAATGAATCTTGATTTTGTGCTCCACCGACGACCAGACCGGCAGCTTTGCTCATTCGATGGCGAGGCACAGTTTGGCCGTTGTGTTTTGGGGACTCAATTGACGGGAAACCGATGGAGGATGATGGATCTTCAGACAATTTTGGTTGAGATGGACTGGCCGTATTAATTGACCCAACCCGCGTTCGAGCTTTGAAGGTGTTGGGGGCGATGTCGTTGCGTTGTTCCTCGGCCGCTGTTGTCCGCGACCGCGCCCGTTGACTCCTTGCTTCCACCGGAGGATCTTCTTCGCTTGCTCCAAATGATTGTTTGCTGAAATCCCGACGGCGCTCGGGTTCAACAGGCCGCGATCGCACGGTGTTTCGAGATGAAGACACGACGCCACCCGTGAGGTGTTCTGGTTCGGATAAAGGGGAGTGGTTGGCGGGGGAGTGCGACTCTGGCGTCACAGTTCGAATAGTAGTTTCTCGGAAACTATCGGGATAGACCATACCGTGCCGGTCCCTAGATGAAGACTTCTTGCTTGCACGCCGTTCCACTGGACGACTGTATAACGCTTGGTGCATCGAGCTTCGCTTGAACGCGTTCGGGTTGTCGGGCTCCATCTCGTTTGGTTATAGATAGCCGCTGCGATCGGCGATGTACAAAAAACAAGAAAAGAACCCCGTCAATATGTGAGGTAAGGAGAGTCAGGTTCACTTCCTAATCGCGCCCAGTACAAACCTCCCTCAAAACAACTGGTGAGAAGTCCTTGTTGGCAGCCGACGTATGTGGCAGGGCTGCGCTTGTATAATTGGGGGTCGCTTTTGTCCAGGAAATTGTTATGAGACCACATGGAGTCCGGTGAGAGGTTGGGTATTGAGGTCGCACATTCGGTCGAGGCGCCGGGAGAGGGGAAGCAATGGGAGACCAGGACAAAGGAGGCGCGGGTCACCGTCGTTTGTCTGAGAGATGCAGGAGTACCTAGCGAATGCGGTGAGCGTCCAATCCTCCGGCCAGTCGATAGCGATAGTGTCGCTGTCAGTGTCAGTGATGGTCTGAAGAAGCGACCCTGGGGAAATTGATGGTTGAGACGTGATATCATTATTATTGGAGAGGAGTGGGGGGGTGTGGGATAGGATATAGGATTAAAGAGATGCGCACATACCTTCATCAGTCCCTTTTAAAATTTGAAGGATTTGATTATACTCTCTATGAGAGAGGTGTTTGTGGGTATATGTGTTTTCGCGGATTCCAGGAAATGTAGGCCGCTTTAGGATGGGGGCAGAATGAGGGGGAAGGACTTCAAAGAAAAAAATAAATCCCAGGAAGGAAAAACCAAGTTGAAATTGCAACGGGAAGATCGGGTGAAGATCACCAAATGATAGAAGAGAGAAGAGAGAGAGAGAGGGGAGGGGGGGAGGGGAGTGAAAGAAGTGGATAACGGAGCTGAGTTTGTATAGGGGAAAAATAACGAAACAAGTGAGGAATGGCAACACTTCTGGGCCTTTTTTCCATTTATCTTTTTATCTTCTCTTGAGCTTTTTTTTTTCCCAAGTTCTACTAGGTACTAGGTACTAGCTACTAGGTCCTAGCTACTAGGTACTATTGGTTATATCTCTTTATCTTATATTCCCCATGTTTTAGGCGACCTCGATGACAACGCATGAGCCCCATCATCATCACGTTCTATATACGATATAACATTATAAGTAATCATTCCCAGCAAATGAGGTTTGACTAGTTAGTGATTTATTTAGATACATGTAGAAGTTCCAACCTTTAACCTTTCAGCCTTTAACCGAAGATACCGAGTCAATCGTGTACAATCACCGGGGCAAGGGAAGAAGTACATAGGTTTAGCCTAGACTTGACCTGGGCTTGACACCTAAGATCAAGATCTTTCCCCAACCCACTAGCGTGCATGTTTTCCCCTTCCATTCGGATTCCCGAAAATAAGTGCTAAACTACCGAGAGATTCTAGAAGTCGAGATAGCTGCATAGCGTCTTCTTACCGACTCGCACTGACTAGTGGACCACTGGGCTAGTGGAAATGGGGCCATTAAACTTGAGACATGAGGGTTATGTTTGAGGTGCCAATCCCTTTTTGGCTGTGCATCGTATGTTGTACTATATTATATGTATCCATTCAAAAACGATTCCCACTACATATTGCACTGAGATCCACACAGATTTGTTTCCATACGGCCTGCTCTCTGCAATATGCAAAAGTCCCAACGTGGTGGTGTCTGGGGCGCAGATCCTAGTCCTAACTGGAAGTGGATACAGAGTACAGTATGCACCTGTGGGCGAACACTTTCGAGTCTATAAAACATGACAGTATAGTCGACAAGTATCCTGCACAAATAGGTCGAGGCAAATCCCCGAAAGTGGGGCCACGTTGAGGAAATGAGATCTTCAGCCAGGATTATTATATACCGTCACACAGGACTCAGTTTAGATTGAGCTGCAGAAAGACGATGGTGATTAATATATAGGTATATAGGCACAATTGATTTTGCAGAATCTACCCCAAAATAAGAAAAAAAATTAATATAGCATAGCAATAATATCAATCGCAATTTCAAAGTGTTCGTCTACAATCTACGGAGTACACAGGTACTCTACGGGTACCCGCACATGACCACACCGTTGATTGTACCAGGTCACATGACAGCCCCATTATCAGTGCTTAGTCAATATTTTCCTGCCTCCAGCCCTAAAAGTCCTTGCCTGTTCCCAGCAGTAGTCGAGCGAGCATATTGACTTACCTATGATGATATGACATACTCCAAGATTCGAGCCATATGGTCAGTTGGATGTCTGTCATGACCAGTACCACGCCACTAATCTAATGCACGCCTCCATAGGACCCCCATGACCCGATGCCCAGAGGAGCAACGTGAGCTTTTTGCACCCGTTGTCGCCATTGTGCCGATGAATCGGATGGGCCAATCATCGAGAATTGCTGAGTTGTACCTGTTTTCGTGTAGAGTGAGGTGACCTTTGTACAGGGCGCCTCCTTGTTAACCGATGGGGTGTATACAATAAACTAGATGGCTCACGAGCAGCAGCCCACACACCCTCGTGAGCTTACACGTAGTTAATAAGCTCGCATAGTGTATAGAGGTGCGCAAGCTGGCCAACCAGCCAGCTGTGGAGGCCGATAGTCATCATCTTGGGTTGGCCTCTACAGCCCTCTTCGTACAACGAGTCAAATGCGGCTTTGCAATATTCCAACCAGTCACCGGGATCGGCGAAGCCTGGCGAGGTGGTGTCCTTATTGTCGTTGACATTGTACGTATATGGGATCACCAGCAGACCCTTGCTAGGATCCAAGGGGTTCGCTGTCCAGCAGGGCAGCTCGTCCGAGTACGGATCGCACTGGTATAGCAGCCCAAGCTCCTGCTGCTGCTCAAACACATGGCACACCAATCCCTCGCTTGACATGGGGGGGACGACCCACATACCATCCCTGCGGTGCCTGGTGCCTGGCCGGTGCGATGTCCACCTTTGAACCTCATCCTTATCTGATCGTCTTACGGGCACGCGGGGAAACTGCGATAGGGTGATAACCCAATTAGGGTCAACAGATTTCCCTGATGATTTCCAGTCAAGTCCCACTAACTCAGATGCGCTCTACATCCTATTTTCGCGGTTTTTTCTTCTTAGATCTTTTAGTTTTGGCACACCGAGTAGTGACAGGCCTTTATTTACTTATGGAGCAGATGCTATCACGGTAGTTGTACCTTATAACAAAAAGCATTTGTGGTGAGGCGACCGTTTCTGGTGTCAAAAGAGGCCATTTTTGGCCTTCTGGTCATAACCCGCATACGCACCTGCCCACTCTGACCACACATCCACTCCTAAACATCAAAAGCGTGCAACACTATTCACTCTGCCGGTGGGGTGATACAGTACTATTAATTTAGCGGTAGATCTACTATTTTCCAATGACAGAGCCATTATTTACATGATGGCGGTGTGGCCTATAGTGCTGTAAATTACTAGAAGCTGATGTATACCTGCAACGTCTATGCCCTTCCATCTCTCTGCCTAGGTCGTAGCGTGGACCTTCACCCGTCACCTTATGGTACAGAGCTAGCCATTCGCCACAGCTCAATGGTTGAAGCAGCTGAATGCTGAATATAGTGAGTGTTCGATCAAAATCTTCGCGAAAACTTGAGGCAATTTCGGAGCGTCCGCCTCCCTTCCCTCATAAAATCGAACAGCCGGAGACAGAGCCATAAAGCGAGATTGTGGTCTTCCCAGAACTTCACCAACAAAGGCTCCACATACTATGGTATGCCTTTTCTCGAAGGACAAGAATTCTACCCATGAACGGATTCACGGATTAAGTTCGGGTGTGATGAGATAGATCTAGAACTACTACTACTATGATGAAACAAGAAGTAGTTGACTGGAAATATCAAGTGCGTTGCAGAAGGAAAGAAACTATCTAGGAAGCATCTACTATATAGTTAGTTATGCTGGAAGCAAACAAAGAAAGTCACCTGACTTTCAAACAGGGTGCTCAAAGCCATAGTCAGGTGACTCAGGTCTGCTAACTGGCTGGGAAAGCAGCTTGATGCAGGTGTGGTAGCAGCAAAGGCTCCTCTCCTCTAATCAACCTCCAGCCATTGCTTATTTTGATCAACTCCTCACAGCCATCCACGGCCCACCCCCATTTCTTGAGGAACCCGGGAGTCGCTTCCCAATTGTCCTTCTCATACGCCTCGCCCCAAACAATTAGCCCTTCTCGGCCGGCTGTCATTTCGTCCGTGTCTGCTTCTTGGACTGTCAATGAGCTGGGTGCTGGGAGAACGCAGAATGCATTTTGCGTAACAGGGAAAGCATCGCCCAGCAGCTCTCCAAGAAGATCCTTCAGAAACTCTCGATGGTCAAAACATGCTTCCCATTTAATGAGATTATCCCTGATTTGAGGGAAAGGGAAGATATCCATCCAAAAAGGGTGGGGATAATTCATTTGTAAAGACGTTGGAGTGAGACAGTACGGAATGCTCGGATGGACAGGATGAATAGTTGTGCATTCCCAACATGGCCCTATAGTATTGTTTGGCATAGGCATTTCGAAACGTGGATGGGTCTTGGCTGCCAAGAGATCCAGAATTCTCTTATTAGACACGAGTGCTCGGAAGACATTATGATGGATGAGGTGGATTAAATGATCGGCAGAGAAGGGAAATTCCACCTCCTGCGACGGTTTCGATTCGACTGATGTAACAGCATTCTCCTGCCCAGGGCAGATAGCCCCAAACTCCGGTGAGGACCGTGATACGCCTGAAGAACACACCCGAGATGAATTTGGAGTAGGTGGTTCACTTGCCATATATGGCGAAGAGCCTTTGGGCTGACAGTCATCGGGCTCCTTCCATCGCCAACGATCAACCCGATATGGACGTCGATCTGAGTTTGCGTCTGTATCTTTCACCTTAAGTCGTAGTCCTAAGGAAGTCGATAAGCACAGCCTGCGACTGGAGGGAAAAGTGCAAAGTAGGCTTTATGCGCCTTAACTCACTGTGTGCTCTTTGACTAATCCGATTCTGGATCTTTCTTCTTTGATTCCTATATTCAATGTCTGCGCAGTGATGATCGGTTTGTTTTGCTTCGTTATGATAATTAATAGACGACAGGGGTGGCGCCATGGTCTTGAGATTTGAAAAAGTCCAAAAATCCCGCCTGTTGAGCAATTGACTCGATCCGACTAGCTAGGTCAAAAGAGGTGAAAGCTGTCAGGGGCAGGTTAAGTTAACTAGGTAACTGGCTGAGACGGGGCAGCTGATGTAATCAATATAACCAAGGGCTTCCAAGGTTGGCAACATTAGACGGGTCACCAAGAATCGGCAAAGGCAGGTGAGGGTCTGATCTTCTATGAGTGGCAATGGATAGAAAGAAGGTCCACTCCGCTGATTTGGGTCCCAATATATTAGGTAACTTTTGAGAAATAGTCGAGCCCTAAATCACCTGGAGTCTCTTGATTATAAACCGAAAATGTTATTATGAGCCTTCTTCGCTCTCTGGCTCTCTGTGGCGTAAGACACTAAATGCTCAATAAACCAATTACAAGATATAATGCTGAACAAGATAGGTGGCGGCGGTTTTTTTTTTGGCTGGCGCAGTAAAGTTCATTTCGGTAGTGCATCTTCAAATAATTTCTGCAAGCCTACTTCATCGTTAATGAAAAGGTCGGTTTAATACGTCGAAACTATCACAGATTGCAATGAACTCATTACATCTCTCGTCAAAGGATGGCAGTTATCTATTCCTTTTGTATATAGTTAGAGATTCGCCGAGTGACAGCACGGGGCTTACCTGCACTATCGATTTCGCCGTCTCTGGAGTAAAGTGATATCTATTGAGCCTTCCATGTGCTCCAACAATTGACCCCACTTCACAGACTAAACCAAGTGAGGCAAAAAGTGTCAGCAATGTCTTCTGCAATGTGGAGAAACTTGCTAAAGGTTTCGGAGGCACGGGTCACTAATTAAACCTTAAATACTCCCGCCAGGGCCGAGTCTGAAAAAGGCAAAAACGTCAGCAAAAGTCACCAACAAAGAGAATGGCAACTGCTCTTGGCAGATTTAACACTACGGTGAGTTGCTTTTGGATACCATGTTCAACGTCCGGAGAGGGTATATATATTACCTGTCTTGATCTCCCGTTTCCATTCTCTGAATAAGTCTTTTCATCTTTATCTATATACATCGCGAAGTCCGAGCCCATCTACCTCTACAAACATTTGAAAATGTCTCCATATGCAGCAGCTCATGCCAACCCCAATGGCCCGGGTGATTCTCGCCCAACAGCATTGCAAATTGTGAAAGATGAGGGAATGGAAGTGTTGGAAGTGGTCATGTGACCACTGGTTATCTCCTAGCACTTAGTCCCACCTTCTGCAGTTTCCTTCCTTTTTAGTACGCAACGCATAATAGACAGATTTCCAGTCCACTTCATTGCTTCATGCATAGTCGTACTGGCCTCTCTGCCTAACAGGTTATGAGCCCTCGCTTTCGTCACTAGCTTAACTACATCGTGACGAAACTTCTCTATCCTCCCCCCGGTGCTTTGCGTCGCACCTCCACCCCGCTCTGATTCGACAAATCAGAGCACTTTTAAAAATCCGAGATCTCATCTCGGTACTCTATAGTACTATGTCTCCGTATATAGTACGCCGGCCGTTTAGCTATTTCATTCGCTGACCGCCATTTTCTTCGACCGTCACCCGGCCGTTCGTCACACCGTCGACCGCCGCTTCTAACCGTTCGATTCCTTTCGTCCTTCGGTTCTTCGATCCTTTCGTCGACCGTCCCACTTAGT